>UZAN01045825.1:4838-15108 GCA_900618425.1 Echinostoma caproni
TACGGTATTTTAACCATCGAATGTAGTGTAAAAACACATCCGTTCTTTTGGGTCAGCATAAAAGATGCCATATGAATCATTTATTTTCCTTCTTCCCCTGCTTGCAGGGCTGGTTTGCGACTGAGCAATACCATTTGCTCCTGCGACCCGTATGATTTAGGGCGCGTCTTACTGTACCAACCCTAGGAGTCGTCGCCGCCTATCAATCTCGTTTTGGGGTGTGATGGTTTTCATCGGATCGTCCTGAATAAATTGATCCATAAACATGTAGGGATTCTTGAGGAAATCGAGAAGGACGAGAGGAAAATTCGATAGTACAGAGAACAAGTGAGAATGGTGAAAACGTGTAAACGACCTCTTTTATCCTCCTTGAAGCCAGACTTCCAGTTATCTAGTCCACCTGCACTCAAGTACTGACCCTGAGCATATGTCCGCATTAGCTCGTTGCCCGCCTACCCCATATAATAATGATTTTGTAGTTGCCGCACAACTGAGAATTTTACTGTCTATCCACCAGGGACATTCAGGTCTTTTCCAGTACGCACAATTGTATACACACGAACATGCATGCATGCATCATTAGTCCAGTTAGGCCGTTTATGCAGCTTTCGGAAACAGTTCCGTCCACATTGCATCTAGACGGCCCTTTAACTCCTCAACTGAGGCTGCTGATAAAACGAGGCCGGTAACTTTTTCCAAAGGTTTATATTCCTATGAGCGAAGAAAGTTGCCCGGATACTCCTTAGTGCTCTCGGCCTTTAAATCTTCAGCCCATTTCCTCGCAAGGCGAGGCTAGTATTCATGGATAGCAGTTGCGTTCCCGTACTGGATAAACCCTTTAGTTGCTTGCAAGCTCCTATGAGGTCTCCCTTTAATCTTCTTCCGACCAAAGAGGACAGGTTAAGTTCTCTTAGCCTGCCGTGGTAGTCCAACACTCTCATCCCCTGGGTTCGCCTTGTGAACCTCCTTTGTACATTCTCTAGTATCACCGGGTCTTTCACTAGAATTGGCGTTCAGGCTTGCACACAGTACTCTAAGTGCGGCCTCACAAACGCTTTGCAGAGCGGGAGAAGGACTAATCTGTCTCTTGAGGCCACAGTTCGCAGTAACTGGTGCAGTGCTCTGTTTGCCTTTGTCGCAGCTAGAAGATACTGCTTGGCTAGTTTACAGGCCTCATGTATGAGCACTCCCAGATCCCTCATCTGCCCTGTTTGCGTTATTTCCTGAGGGTTATCCACGTTCTGTAGCCTGTTAGTCGTTGGTAGCTGGCCTCCCTGGAATAGAAGGTTTCTGCACTTAATGATGTTCAGTGGTAGCTCCCATTTATTCGACCGCTTTTGCAGACGATCTAGGTCTTGTTGGGTTTGCGCTGAGGTGGGGTCTCCAACTAGCTTAACATCGTCGGCAAACTTGAGTTTCACCCGAAATGTTCTTTTTCATGATGCATTGTACATATTGGTACACAGTTAGGTAATACGGTCAGCTTACGGACCACCAACTTCGCAACATAGGTAGATTCCATCCGATATTTGTTGTTAGTGTCATTCCAACTAATGTTCGAACTGAAACTCCGATGCACCATGGTATCTATGGTGTCCGACGTATTCCGTGGCTTTGCTTCCGCCAACGTTCAACAGATATCTCACCTATCAAATTCATAATATAAAGCGGAAAGGAACAAACCATATTATTATAATGTCTTAAGTTACTTTTCTTTTCCAAAATTCGATATTGTTGAATTCTATATCAAGTTGTATTATATCCTAATTTATGATACGTTTGATCGCGGATTCACTCTAATTATCCAACGACCGTCTTAGTGGAGCGTTGGCCGGATCCGGCGAATTGGGACGCAGGACCAGGAGAAACCTTGAAAACCAATAATACCTGGGATGGCACCTGTAATACTTCAAGACCTCAATTCAATTTTCATTATCATCTATTCATGCAACAAGTAATTATGTTAACTCAAGTTAATTATTATTAAATGATCATTCATGAGTTCATGTTTATGTTGCAGAAAGTAATCTCCCGAGGGGATAACGAATTGATTCATCAATTCATGATAACAGTTTTATTTTCATTAATTGAACTTTTTTAGAAATCCGATAATTATTAGATTTTATCTTTGTTGTTGGGAAAAGTTTTCTACCATGAATATCCTCTATTGTTTCCATTCGGTTTACCCGAGTGCAGGTAAACGTAATTCAGATTAGTAGTGATTTTCCTCAGAGTGCTTGCAACCGATTTAGAACGCAACTGAAAGTAAAACACGAGGCTGAACTGTTTTGTGCGCCGTAAATATAGATGTATGCACTGACGCATGTAAAAAATGTTTGAGAATATACTATCATCAAATTCTCTTCTGGTACGGACTCAGAAATAGGAGCATTGGAACATAAGGGTACTGAGTTAAAAATTGGAGTATTACGCACAGTATGATCCATAAGTCTACGTAGATGGATTCATCCTCTAAGTCAAGTCCTTGACCCATCTGATTCAAAACTACTTCTCGTGATGGACCTAGTCCGTTTCTACGATCATAAGCCCGTTTCACTGACTAAACTGAAGAGATTTGTACGAAATATTCTTGCGGAACAATTTGGCAGAAATATTTCCCTTGAGGAGTGAATAAAACTCGGATAGGAAATAGCCAGTTGCTCAGTTGGTCACAATCAATGAAAGCGGGTGTGAGAATCGATACGATGATTTATATTGCTGTTCAAACAATGGTTTTGGCTGCTCCGTTCGATTCATGCTGTCTAGGGAGAGTAAAAACGCTATAAAGTCCAATGGGCACTTTATTGTTTGTGAAATGAATCCTGTTGTCTGTGATGACATCGTGTGGAACTCCGCTACTAAGAGTTTTGTAGACGATTGTGATAGTAAATTAAGGGTTGGATATGGCGGTGAAATAGACCTCCGGCCATCGAGAATAGGAATAAAAATTCACTAATCCAAAAATGAATCGCATTTCAAAATACATCGATCAAATAATTCATGCGGAAAGTAATGTGCGAGACTTGTGGATACAGTCACTGCACGACTTGGTCGCTGAACACGAATCCGAGTTTAACCCTAACCAAAACAAATTGTTATGTGCACGAGAGTTTCTCTGTTCCCGATACTCAGATTTTCTGAATGCAAATCGTTCAGTACTAAGCAACCGAAGGATGGTGGTTCATTAATATCATGACAACTTATGGAAATTTATTCACAACGTTTTTGGACCTTCGGATATCCATGTGTGATATCACTTCATCAATCTCGTCGAATACAAGAAACTGTGGCATGATAATATTTGTTCCTTGCGAAAAGTTGATCGGATCGACTCAATGGAACAGGTTGAATGAGTACACTATCGGATGTAATAGGTTCCTCTGATAACTTTAAAGGTAGTTTATATGTTGAATCATATGAGCCTCACGGCATTAAAGTTCATTGGAACACTGCATCGCTGAATGACAGATGATGATGACTTAGTCAGTGAGAATTTTAAATGAATGTCTCCCGTTGACTGGGTTTGACTTGACTTGTATACGATTCTGGCTTTCTTTGAGTTGAGTTGATTTCAGTTTAAACAACCATTAACCATGCACGTTTGTGTTCCGATTTTGATTGCCTTCTTTTGGCTTCCCATTTGGATGAACAGTAAGAGAAAGAAAAGAAGGTTGAAAGTAGAGCCGAATGGAAAATGAAGAATTTCGGTGGACTAACGTTGCAAAGAAGTTGAGAAGACACACGAACTGCACTGTTTCCGACACTCATCTATATCATTCTGTGTCTCTAACCATCAGTTACAATCGCCCCCTGGTGCCCAGCTAGGGAGCCTAACAGGACCTATGGGAGCCAGTCTCCTGGTTAGGGATTTCATACTCTCATGCCAGGTTTTAGCTTGACCACCCTTGGCTATATTCCATTCACTACCTGCCTCGGCGAACGTCGCTCTTCGTGGCAACCTATTTGGTGACATGCATAATACATGCCCCAACCAACGTAATCTATGAAGATCGACCACTTGCTCCAGTGGGCAACTGCGATTACCTAAAACTCTGCGCCTAGCCTCAGCATTGCTCGTCTGGCCGCCCCATCAGATTCGTGCAATGCAGAACTGGTCAACGTGCCGCAGTATACACTTTTACAGGTAGCCGGATGTCGCGACGGCGCCACAGATGTCTCAGGTTGGCACAATATCGTCTGCATACTCCAGATCAGAGAGTCTACCACCTGAGAGCGAATCGGTGACACTGTCCTTGCACCTGATATGATATTTCTCGTTGTGCAAAGTGAACTAATGTGATATTTCAGCGCTACAACCGTGTCTTACTGATCTGTTTCTTGTCATTGGTTATTCAATAGTATTAGTCCGTTTTCACAATTCTCCTTACACAGTGGACTGCGGAGTTGTTACATTACTATTTCGCCCTCCCTTGTTTAGCAAACCGAGTGAATCCCAAAACCACAAGGACATACTGTTCAATAGCAATGGAAACTGGCAACCAGGAATTTAAGCATAAACTCTCATTAGGATAGGCGTGATTTGAAACCGGATGACAGTGAAACTGAAGCAAATTTGGGTGGTGATGGTGGGCTTCAAACCTCGAGACTTAAGACTCCAAGCACACCGGTGACTGACTCAAACCGTTTGCTCACCGCCACAGCAGACATCTCGCGACAAATTACTTATTTGCGTACCATCCTGATATATATGTTGAAAAGAAGATGGAGAGCACTGAGTGATATTATTTATTGTGACGTTTCGATACAGACTATAACTCGTTGTCAAACGGTAATACGTGTAAATGAATTGGGTCTGCTTGTGCTCCGCAATGTAGTTTGCGTCGCGCCTGTTTGTCCATCAATGCCGTGTTCCTCACTGGTTGTACAATCATTGCGTAATGTTCATCGATTGAGTGAGTTGGTCGAAAGCGGCGCTTCAAGGATCAGTCGTGCCCCTTCATCTTTGCCCTTGACACTACTTTTGCGTCATTGATTCTGACCTCGTAACTTGTCGTTTCGCAGTGGTTCTTGAGGCGTGACTTGGGGTCGGTGCGTTGTCGCGTGTATGTTTATGTATATATATATATATATATATATATATGTATATATATATATATATCATAATAAGTAGTATGTGAATGCCTAGACAAAAGTTCCCTGAAAGCATACGACCGGTGTCGCGGTTCTTGCCGCTCGTCAGGCATGCGTATCCGGTAATCTTTTGTCAGTTCATTCATACACTTGTACCCAGGAAGTGTATTTTTGTCACAATAACCTTGTTTGCAACACCGGGTAACCATTGGATAGACAGCTCTTTCAGAGCCAGTCCAATGAAGAATCAATGCTATGATTCGATGTTTTGTNATGTTTTGTTAGTGGGTTAGATGTATATATAAATGATGTATATATAGATGTATATATGTATATATATATTACATATCTGAGATCAGAGTTTGTGGCAAACAAATCCGATGCCCATAAGTGTTCTTGTTTTTCCTCGGTAGATGACAAACATGATATAATCCATAATAATAGAGACTACTGTTCAGAAATGTGGTAGCAATGATACTAAACAAAGGTTATTGAGTCAGTACTCGAATATAGAGAGTTTATAAAGATGAGGATACACAAAATAAAATAGGTGTCCTACGAACGCCACCGTCAATTAACGCTTGTGTTCAGATCTCGCTAGCCATAAATGTTGGAAAGAGACCAAACCGCCAAACTCCACAGAACGAATTTCTTGGTAACAGCGATAGAAAGACGGGGAAAGAACTGATCACACGGCGATGGGAAGGTAAACGAAGAGTGAAGTTTTGGCACGGATTGTTGACAAGGCGAATAGTTTTACACTGAACACGGTCTAAACGAGCCACAGAATTAGACAAGTTCCAGCCTTGGGCGTATGGGTTTTGTCGTAGTCGGAGATGTTTTGGTCATGTAGAGAGTAAAAAGTCGAAGGATGTTAAAGATCCGTTTAGCTTGGAAAAGGTAGACAACATTCCTGGAGGCAAGCGATAAAAGCTCAATAATATGAGGGAAAAACATATATGAAAGAGTGAAATTGAAGGCCACGTAGAAGTGTAAAGGATGTAAATCCAAGTAATCGAGAGTCGAAATCCATATTGGGGTTACAGACCCGGGGGATTTTGGTGACATAGAAACCGACTTGGTTTTCAGTGCACCGAGCAGCTGTAAAAACCGGAATCTGAACTGAGTTTATGATAAGCAGACAATTTATCGTGACTAATGGAAAGAATTGAACAGTTTTCCAACTACTGAGAAACACGCAGTTTGTTAGCTATTTATGAAGACGAAAAGGGAGGGGTGGAGTAAGCTCTAGCACGCTTGTTTTGAGCACAATTGGTCAGATGTTATCTGTTTCGGATGGCTTGCATGGGAACACAATTTCGGGCGGGTACCTCTAACTGTGAATTTTTGATTAAATTTTGGTCCAAGGTGGACACAGTAGGAAGCGAAATTGGGGANCCTCAGCCTATCGGTAGCCGGAGAAATGGAAGCTTTCTGGATTGGGTGAAAGGACGAATAGACTAACTAAGGGAAACTATTTCGGAAAAGGATGTGAATAATTTGTTAACTGAGCAACACTTTTTCAGGTTTGTTCATCTCACAACGAGCAAATTGTTCGGGGACTTTCTGGAAGCTTTCCGAGCATTTATTTCTACCTTGAAGAAATAACAGCGGTTGAAAGAAGGTCTTGGTAACAAACACCAAAGTGAGAAAGCTTTCTTCTTTGCATCGGCTGAGCGGGAACGAGAATTTATGTATCTTACAGTGGAGATTGGTTCTCTGTTTTGCACGAAAGTGGAGATAAATGTGCATATGCATTGGTGAATAACCTCCACATAGTGTATGTCTAAAATCAACCATTGATGAAGAAAAAGCAATTGTGTTAGGGGCAGGATTCTGGAAGTCCAGAAATTCATTTCAAATCACAAGCGTGTAACGTCAGAATCTGTGGCGAGAAAGAAACGGTTTGATAACAAATAGAATGTGAAAACTGGAGCTAAGAAGACAAGAATTCGATGAACCAATAGAAAAAATAAATCGAAGCAAAGATAGTGGGGTTGGAACCTAATCACAATTAAGTAATATAGGTGTGCTGCTGCATTCGATCGGGAACTCATTGTTGAAGGTGAGCATTTGCAATTGGCCGTTATCAATGACAAGGAAATCCGTTTCGCAAACAATGTTGTAATTACCAAGCTGTTTGCTACCCATTCATTGTTATGAATGTGCAAATCACTTAGATCGGTGATCTGGGGCGGTAGAGTTTGGTTGTGAAATGTTTTCAATGCGCAGAAAACAGGCGATGAGATTTGTTGAGAGCACGATAGAAACATCGTGCAAATATGGTGTTTTAAATAGCCAACACAAAACCCCAGGGATAAGAAATTCCCAATCCACAATATTGCAATAGACAGAGTGCGGTGAGCATTCGCGCTCAGAGCTCAAGGTGACATGCACGTTGTTATCATCTGTTAGTCCCGAGGTACACTCGAGCAGAGGTATTTGATACACGAATACCCGTGATTTATCGCCAAGGCTGGGCACTGGAAATAATTCGACCAGTCGCCTGTGCTCTCCCCGAGATCACCGACGGACAGAGCTTGTTGAATTCCAATTCGCAAGTTTCAGAAAAAACAACAAACTAACGCGGATCAACGGTCCAGTGAGACACACACACGACCCATAATCATATCACAGTAACCGCCCCAAAACTGCATACAACAAGTCATTTTTACAAGGATGTGACTTTCAGTCCAAACAGCCTGAAGGCGAGTGCAAAGGTTAACATGTGAAAGAATGCATTCTGCCGTATGCAAATCTCTCATGAGTTGTTTTTCCGAAACTGAAAATCCTAGCCATGGGGACTGGTGAACCACATAGACCGCTCTCCACCCAAAGCGCACTGGTGAGCGACCACGGAGCTGCATACTACCACAGAATGTGCAGATCCACTACACTGACATGTGTAGACTAGAACGTTACAGCTCAGAATCAAAAAGTGTCGGACATCAATGCGAAAGCATGGTATTACCTGTGACACCTAAGCATACGTTGGTCTTGTAATTTACATCCCAGGAAGCTGTTTGGACAATATGCATGAAATTTTTCATTTTTCTTCAAGATATCATCTTTCCCTGCCCATAATTTATGATAGATGGACACCCCGCAGATAACAATATTCAACACAAACAAAATCTACCGACAGTGAGTGCCATCATACCCACCGAAAAAGTCTTCGACTGTGATTCCACCCGAGACAAGGAAATCGATCCGAAGTCCGCGCACGAATGCAACCGGTCTACAGATCTAACACCAGTGAATGATGCTTCCCTGAACGGTGGTCCATTAATTGACTATTATAAAGTTGGTGCGCAGAGATTGGACGAATTGTTCTCTTGTGACCAGTTCTGCTCCATGTCTTCGGTGTTTGATGATGTGACAAAACAGCTTCGGGAACGACTTCATGTGAGTTTTTGGTTCATATACATGTATATGTGTAAAACGAACAGTTTGTATTTACTCACATTTACTTGCAATCAAATGTGTACAGGTCTAATCGAAACTGAAGCAACGGGTCCCTGTGAAACACTTTTGGGTTAGTATAGGCACTAGCATTTATACTGAAGTCAATTTTTTTCTAAATAATAATAAAGAAGTCTTGGTGAGTCTTTATAGCATTGATTTTCCTAATCCGTTTATACTCAGCAGAAAGAATGGCTCAGAATGTAGTGGACACACCCAGTTCGTCAGTAGTGGTTGACCTAGACTAGTTTAAATGTTTTTGTTCTGTTCCACTCAGGCTATTTCTCGATAGTCCCTGTTTTATTCCGGCTCTATCAAGGTAGCGCAAACAGTTGAAGATAAAACGTACGCGTCCACGTGCAGTTTTCAATGTTACCCAAATGGCCCTAATTGGTTTCTTTTTGTCGTACACTTGTAGTCTAATTACTCCAGGATACGTGAAGAAATGCAAAATGCCGCCAAGGAAATTGTGAATACAGAAATGAAACGGTACGTTGTTCGCATATGAGGAATTTGAAGACAAGCGTGATCAGTGACAACCGTTTTACGCTGTTGTTAGGTCACTAGTGGATCTTTTTTATTGAGCATTACACGTTTTAGTGATAGGTAAAACACTAATGAGCACAAATTACAAATATATTGAAATCCCGGTAGTGCATTGAAAGGTGATTCTTCTTGTTCTATTTTTATATAGAATACTACTCACAACACAGCAACTACGTGATCAGGTGATCAGCCTACGTTCATTGGTTCAAAGTCAAGAGCGAATGATTGCGCGAAAAGATCAGGTGATCGATGATTTGATGCTCGATTTGAGACGAGTCAATCAGAATGCAGAAATAGCGCGTGAAAAGTGTCGCGCGGAAAGAGATGTGAGTAATGTTCAAAGGTTGTTCTATTTTTTCAGCCGCATTGCCACAGTTATCGATTCACGCTCAGTCTGGACTCAGACGTATGTAAAACACAAACATATTTATTATCGAGACCTTTCACAATTGGACAATAGGACTTGCAACGTAATTGATGAAACAATTTTCAGTTCGCCACTGTTTGGCTGATAGCCTCCAAATAATCCCGATAGAATCCCTCTTGTGGTGGTTCATATATTTACTAGTAGACGAAGGCTGCTTTTATCCCCTGGTTAGCACGGCCAGTTAGATACACTACACTTAGAGCTTTTGTTCGGTCCCGTGAGCGATATTGAGGTTTTCTTTGCATTCATTTTTGGACTCTAGNGCTCTTATCCAAACGTTTCACCGTTCGCTTCACAGAATACTTTGGCGAACGGTACACCTCAAAAAATGCGAATATCAAAGATATCTAGATGATGAATCTTTAAATTAGCCCATTCGGTTTTTCACAGGCACGAGACACTGTTGATGGTGATGTTGGATGTGGGTTTCACTCTTGTGGGAGATCGGTAATTCCCCACTGTTTGAATGCATTTAAATGCGATCAATATGTTTGTGAGAACGAAAAAAGTGCACTGGACAGCTGTTTGGTCCTGTTTGGAACTCGTTAACAGTGCATAATTTTGTGTCCCCGTATCACGACTCGAACCGCGATTCTTCGGACTGGGACCCTTATCCTTGAGCTATACGGTCGACGGTTATCACCTCGTGCGAATGGCTCAATCAATTTAAATGATGAGTGTTTAAATTAGCCCATTCAGTTTTTCACAGGCACCAGACACTGTTGATGACGAGTCCTGACAGGG
>UZAN01045826.1:0-21094 GCA_900618425.1 Echinostoma caproni
GTGGTACCATTAAGCTGTTCACATTCATCCGGGTATTCGTCTTCGTCTGCGGTCTGCGAGCATAGCTCATCAAACCACCATCACGCAAGCCACGAGTAAAGACTCAGCACCATTGTTCACCCATTGTACAACACAACTATGCTAGTCGATGATGGATTGAACTAGTTGAACGTATTCCACTCTTTATTCCAATCAACTTTCCAGTGAATGTGATACTTGGCCAAATCCATCCGATCTACATGAAGGTTGGTCATTTGGAACGACTGTTCTCATATTTTTGAGCACAACAATTTTGGTGAAGTTGTTTTCTTGATTCGGTCGGGAACGCATCACTTAGGATTATTGCCACTATTGTCGACTGAGATGTGATTCTTTTTTGAAGGGGGAGGGGTGAATTTCTTAAGCAACCGTATTTAGAGTATTTTAGACAAGTAATTCAATTCAGACGGCCGTCGATCATGGGTTGTTCTCATTTCCTTGAGATCGCAGGGTTATAAAGCATAATTAGGCTAAATGACTGGATGAGTATCATCCTCATGCGATTTGGGGCGAAAACTTTGTGCACAGACATATAACAGAATATCATTCACAGAACCACCAAGCTCCCTATGTGGTGCTTAGTTTCGTTTCATTATAGTTATGCTGTACGCGATAAAATGCGTTTCATAATCCCTAAAGATAAAATTGATTGTGGTCCGTCGAACGTCAACTCTGTTTGTAAGTCCAGCGTAATCAATGGGCGTGAAATAAGCACAGCAGGCATTCAAGAAAAGTAGAGAAATATTCAGGCGCCATCAAAGCACTTGTACTTTAAAAGTTTGATGGAGAAGACATACTACGCATGATGAAAGAGTACCTGACAGTTGCATCGTGTTCGGAAATTCGAATTTCCCCGTTATCCTCAATTTTTAGCAGTGGAGAATCATAACCGGCTGCACTGTTCACTAAAACTACCANCTACCACCGAACCCAAATAAACAATAGCCTTGAGGTTGCCCGTAGCCAACTCGTAAGAAATCAATTAATCTAGCAAAATTTCATTGTACTTTTATGTGTTACGGTCTATGGTTGTATAGATGGAAAGTTTGTGATTTGTTTTACCGCGTCATTTAACTCGACAGCATGGATATTTATTCCTTCCTTTCAGTTCACGTGATGCGTCGTACAAAATCAAAAATGTCACCGAAAATCTCAGTTTGAAACTGTCTTCACTGATGCGCATAGATACGAAACACCGCCATCTGAACGGTTGCACTGAGGAACAGAACAGGCATACGCACATGGACAGAGAATCCAAGTCACACAATGTATCACGTTCGCTTAATCAGAAAGCAAACGCCTGAAAAAATTGTATTCGGACCTCATCCCAGGAAACCTGGGTTGTCGTTGCATATGAAGAGCTTAAAATGGAATCTGTGATAGCAGGCATAGGTGTCTGCTTCGGGCCAATTTCACGGTGACAAGCGCTAACAATCATCAATAGCTCTGTTTGCAGTGTAATTAACGAATCT
This sequence comes from Echinostoma caproni, assembly GCA_900618425.1. Lineage (NCBI taxonomy): Eukaryota > Metazoa > Platyhelminthes > Trematoda > Plagiorchiida > Echinostomatidae > Echinostoma > Echinostoma caproni. Next base: position 1,512 of record UZAN01045826.1, read on the forward strand.
ATCAAACTCATCCGATGAATGCAAAATGTTCAAATTCCTTCATTATTCGCAAGCAATAATTTGAAATATTGAATGGAAATTATACGCCAAAAGACCCTATCAGATGATTGATAATGAGCATTCTATTGTTTGTATCGTCAATCGTTTTATCAATCTTTTTAAAACATTCAGTTTATTTTTTTTGACAATAAAAGCCTTAAAATTTCTTCCCAACAGTTCACTAATTTACAGTATTTTTTATTTTCGTAGAAATCTGTGTCTATACCGTTCTGAAGCAAACAGTTAAACACACATTATTGAGACAAATGATCACGGTTTATCAACGAGCGATGGAAATCAATTCCAAAATGAGCGGATACTATAACCACTGAAATGAAATATTTCGCACACCATCGAATTATGATGCAGACTGCATGGAATGAATTTATTATGAGGGTAACGGAAGTCTGATATAACGAAACGCGAGTAGAAACAAACAGCGAAGGGAAATTAACGATAGGATCACAACGGAATTCGGATTCTGGGACAATTGCCTATGACATATTGCGCGTGAAAACTGGATGCGAAAATCAGGCGGTAGTCAAAATTACGTCACAAATGATCGTTCGTGTGTGTGTGTATCTCCGTATCTGTTTGTTTGTTTACGTTCGTGTACGTGTGCGTGCGTGCGCTCGCGTGAGTTTCAAATCAAATGCCCGCGCTAGCACAAGCGGACCGATGCTCAAAACAACGAGCAGACAGATCCGGCACGACAGTTTATGCGGGCCAGGAGAGGAAAATCCGATCGAGGACTCGATGGAACAGGAGAAATTGAATTTTGTTAGAACGTTGACTGCCAGACAGGAAACAAATGGGAAACTATCTATAAGGTTATTGCTTGAATACTCGTAACTAATGAACCGACCGACCGACCGACCGACCGACCGACCGACCGACCGACCGACCGACCGACTGACTGACTGACTGACTGACTGACCGACTGACTGACCGACTGACTGACTGAATGATTGATTAATTGATTACCTGAAGTTCGTTGACCATGGGGGAAATATAATAACAGGAAATTGCGGTGGGTTAATCAGACTAAAATCAAAAACTGAAAATGAAAACAAAAATTTATTCACATAACAAACTAGTGCAAACCAAAAAATTTACTTCAGGTAGGTGAAGTGTCCAAGCAGGTGACTGATGAAATAAATTAAGATGAGTTACGGTGAAATATGGATCCACTTAAATGATTAACGGTTACGCGATTAACCAGAAAATGTCCGATGAACTGCTGCGTAACAAGCCAGGTCGTTCTTTGGATGGCCCAGAAAACCGAAAACTTTTAATCACACGATGAAGGAAAATCTTGATATTTACTTTACCGTTTTTGTGATTTATTGTGTGAGGAATGATTGGCACGAAAGATATCTCTTGCGCAGCGATCAGGCGCAAGGTTGGTGTAGAGTTAACTATAAGCGAGAGTTAAACCTCAAAAACCGCATCTAGTCTTCAAGTTCAGGAATTCAATATACGCTCTGACTGTGGTGACCTAATTTTTCCGTTAATCGTTAAGACGACAACATCTCATAGTTGGAAAGAGAACCATTCGTAGGATCAAACCACTACAGGATATTGTTTTTCATCGATACCAGTAGCTTTGGATCTAACAGTGATACATACGGACTTTCTTCCCTAATGACTAGTCGTGCAACTTGGGTTTGGGATGTAGAGTGAGCAAGAGTGAAAAAATCCTCATGTTTTTGTAGGTTTTTGGCTCTGACTGGCTACGTCTAGCTGCCATAGCTTCCTTCAGTGCAATTGGTATCTCGGTAGACTAAAACCTCTAATATGGTTAATGATTTCTCAGTGTGTTTATAGTGTTCGAAGAGGTTATGAGAAGGCCATCGTGGCGACATGGACGCATAACTCAATTTCATTCTCGAGGTTAGCCTGGTAGGGTTGAAGGATCGAAAAGAAGTGTTGGGAAGTTTGGAAAAATTGTTCTAGTTAGGCGGTGATCATGATCCATAGTTTTGCTACGATTGTCATCGTTTAGATGGCTTTGCCTTTATATGAAAATTCATTCTACGGAATGGGTGGTGCGGTCGGGAATTACCTGTGAGAGTCATGCCCAAGAGTGAAGATATCAGCCAAAACTAAAGGATTAAAACCCAGTTATGTGGTCTAAGTTACACTATCGGGTAATCGGCGAGGGTGCAGCTCACAGTCAAGCCATTTCCACAGTTAAAAGGCATCGGAAGCAGCGAAAAGCCCTACCGAATTCCCCAGTTCGATCGAAACACCCTATATTCTTATCGGAGGGGTGGATGGAGTTTAGGTGTCCGAATGTTAGGTCATTTGAAGGCCCACGATCTTACCACCTGCCTTAGTTGTGGTCCATACTGAGCTTTTGTGGGTTTAATCGCCGCCGGAGAGCAAGTCAATATAGCAGGTGAATGGAAATTTTCGCGGTGCACTAAGATCCGACGAAGGACAAATCACTTACTGATCAACGCAACGCCTGACGGCGGAAAAGCCGAATGTAGCTACTGAATGAGAGCATCCTTTCCTTATCTGAAGTGAAAAAGTAGCATTACTCTGAACAGTTTGCCACTGTGTTAATCAGCCCAATTACTCAGTAGTTTCTTATCTAGGACGTCTGGTAGAGTCGAGATAGTGCAATCGGTCAGGAGGGCATCCGATTCCCAGATTGCATTGCATCGCAGCGGGTTAAGCAAAACTTGTTTGCAGGATTTGTAGGAATACTATGGAGAACTTTTGTACCCGGTTACCTTCTTATCTATTGGGTTAATAGCCAATGGGTTGGTTTCCCTCCGATCTGATGGCTTGTAGTCGAATTTATATTGACATTAGTTTTCTACCATCACTAAGTGATTGAGTTTTGGAGGCGTACAATTCAGTCTCCCGAAAAGTTGTTCAACCAACTGCGGAGATTTTCGAATAGGTCACACGAAAAAGCATTTACTCGTCATTTATCATTTGAAGTAGTTGATCAAATGATGGAGGCAAGCGTTTTGCAGTCTACAGAGCCTGCGGCTGCTAAATTTTGTCTTTTATTTTCGATCAAAACGTTTTGTGATTTGACCTGATGGAGTGAAGGGTGGCTTTGCGCGTTTTAATCCTTATCTACAAAACCTCCAGAGTCTTGTTGTAAAGTGTTGTGGTCACGAACTTGTTTTTTTGCAGCATCTGAAACAGTCGATAATGAGTGAAAACGCTCTTAAGTTTCCCATTAGTCTTCGTGGATTCACCAGTTACTCTTAGATTGAGATTCCACAGAGCCTAGGTGATTCAAAAATGCGTCTCGGTATTGTGGTACAACATAACGTTCCTGGCATCATTCGGCTTTTGTTCGAGGAGGCCTCATAGGTCCTTGTATATTCAAGTCCCCACTGCAACGCAGCAGTATTATGAGGTTATTGGAGACATTTTTGGTAACACTGAGCTGTACGCCTCGTTTGTGGCGCTAGTCATCACCTATATGGTCCCTTTTTGTCTGATGTGGATAACTTTTGTCGGCGACCTCTGGACACAAGATACCCCCTTGAGTGTGATGCATTGATCATTTTATTCTTTCATAATCCAATAACCCAACGGTTTTGGCTGAGGGTGATTGTTTGAATTGAATGAGCTATCGTGGCACGTTAAGTGGTTTACTCATCTAGCCAATTTATGCAAAAAATTATCAGAATTCGAGATCCAAGTGGATGGTCACTTTTAGTCTTTTTTACAAACAATTATCTGATCTTTGATGCAAACACTGTGTTCGATACCAGTTGGCACGTTCATCAAAAGGAACGTTCGACGGAAAAAAAGATATGCATCTACCAAATCGTCGACTGCAAATTCTGCTTCGGGCTAATAAGTATGCCGCGAATCATAACCATAATTATTTACCTTATAGACTTTTGAAATTCTACACACGCGTAAATTNNNGTAAATTTGATACGCACATGAGAACTCATCATGACTCAGATCGACGCTAACATTTATCATCGATTTCACGTGAAAACCCACGGTCTGCGAAATGACGGACACAAGATGAGAGACCTGTTCGTCGAAAGCCAGACTGAAACATCAACTGAATCGATTGGATGCTGGAAGTTTGAGGAATTTTGTGTGGTTGTGTGCTCGGTTCTACTTACCCATGATATTTANAGCAATTTGATATGTTTTGAGAAAACCAAAGCAAGATCAATTTCAAAAGAAAAGACCATAGTGCAATACTGCGTGATTTATGTCCCGGGACTATTTTGCGACATCTCAACATGGTGCATACGGCAGAAAACACAGTATTTATATAAGGATTTAGCATGGCAACAAAGAAAAGTAGAATAAAATGAAACAGACCAACATAAAAGTGGGGGAGGGGTAAAAGGACTATGTCACCAGGGTAAAGATTTTACTTCGTTGATTTTTGCATGATTTGATGACTTGGATGAGATGGAGTCTGCGAATCATAAACATCATTGTCACTGTTGATGCTCACCGAAGGCACTCTAGCAGAGAATATACTATCACAACCGATCAAGATAACCGAATCCATCGCCGTCTCTCTCTTATCGATCTGTGCACGCTGTCTTTGTGATGCTAAAACATCATCTGATTTCAATAATAGTCAAGTGGGATTTAACAGGTTATGTGAAGAGCAAGCACTGGAAACCACAAAAATCTACCGCAAACTGTCAACGTCTTACGTACGCTAGACTGTGTGAACAGTAATTGAACAAGCAAGGATTTGTAAGTAGTTATCTTTGATTTTAATGGTCTACAAATTGCAACAACGTATTTGATAACAGAGTGAACGGTAACTCTCCAGTGGTCACCAGGCCACCATCCGGTCGGTCCGATAGATATGTTTTAATATCCATCTGATAAAGTTTGTTTTATATGAGCTTCCCTCCTGAAAATTCCAAATGCCCTCGCGTTACTAATAGATTGGACAAAAACAAAAGAAGCTTACTACAATCTTAGCGTGGATGATAACGATGGGTATCATGGAATTTTTAGACTAACTTTGAAACGAAATCGTACGAGGTCTAATAAAATGCGGTTGAAGAAAAATTGAATGTGGCTACTGCACCGAGGATAGCAGAGCGATGATATCCCTCAATATTTGGGAACATAAAGCCCACAAATCCTTGCCGAAGACGTTTACCAATCTTCAACCATTAAAGGAGTCAATTAGGTATATAAAGTGCCAAAAGGATCCACTGATACTATGTACACACGATTACTTGGGCCCCATTCTAGTACTTCAATGTGAATCGAGACATTTCTGATTGTGATGTTAGCCATGAGGCAGCCTTTATGAACCGATTGTCATTTTCGGATCTCACACAAGAACACAGAAATCTGAATTGTTTCAGTCGACATTGCCCAAATGCATGTATGCGGTTTGTAACTTCCAAGTGGCGAGTGATTACCTCGTCCGACATCGAGTATATTTTCAAAATGTTCCTTTGTTAGCCAAACAGCAGATATCGGATCTGCTGGAATTCTCTCACATCCAAGCTGGAGACCGAATGATTGAACAGGTCATTCTGTCTTGTTCATTACCCCCCGNCCCCCGATGACCGATTGAGCAAATGGATTATGCCACCTGACTGAGTCCAGCTCGGGATTAGATAAGAGACAGAAAACATTCCCCTTGTCTGTCTGTCTGTCAATCTGTTTTTCTGTACAGCAGCGATCGACAGGCCTTTTTCAGTAAAATGAACCATCTTTATTCCGGTATCCATTTGTCATTGTTATTCTTGCCTAAATAATCTGGTACAATGAATCATCTTATCTTTGAATTGAATTACGTTCCGTATCGAATTTCAGCCGATCAGAACTTTGCATACACAGCGAAGAGAAACGAGAGGTGATTCGATTTTTGCTTTCTTAAGAGCTTCGTGGCATAATCAGTTTATTTCTCTTTAATTTGTTTCGTCCACTCTTGTGAACCCTGGAAAGGGGACTGAAATCGGTCGAGCTTTCTGAGTAATCGAAACAAGTCGTGTGTCTTTCAATCCCAAAACATCAGCTACCATGGCAGAGCATTGCGACAGGAAATCGCATTTACCTAATTATTTCTGGAGTATAATTTAGAAATTTAGGAGTTTACACTGGATACAATTGTTACTGCCGTAATCACAAAAATAAAATGGAGTCTGTGCTTTGGCGGAAAACATTGGAGTGAAGTTTCATTACTTATCAACATAGTTTTTCCGGGATTTCATGTTACGCCATCCAAACGTTTGCGGCGCCTGCACGGCACAGTGAAAGCCGGCTTGAGTTTGTCCTCCCGACGTTATGTGTATGGTCCTCATTTTCACACACACACACATCATAGACCGACTAATGGAGAGTGAGTAGAGATCATAAGCAGTAACAAAGAAGGAACACCGTGATAGCCACCACGGCTCACACTGTCTAAAATAAGGCGACGAACTTCATGTATAGTTGAAAGTAGACTGGATCTTTCGAGAGATTGCTCACGATTAAAGGTTATGAGACCTCGAATGGAACTAAAATCTTAATCTCCTTTGAGGGTAGGGTTGCATTCTTAGAATTAGATAATAAAAATGAAGAAACCAGTGTTATCGTTCTCACGCTGCAATGATCTTTTTGAGCGAATAAAGAAATGATTACACGTCTACTTAAATCGAATTTTTCTCAAATCGGAAATATCCTTGACATGCAGAAGTGCCCGACTAAATCGATATGAAACGGCTTTGGGAGGAGCGATTTAGCAATGAAAGTGTATTCATCAAACAGAGTCACAGTATGACGCAAAACTGAAGCAATCATTTCATTCCTGTTAGAGATCGTCAGCAATGCACATCCACCGAATCCGAGAGAATACGAACTCGACCCTATGATGGCCTATTAGAGCAACACACAAACATTTTTATGTGGCCCTGGCTGGCACTCATCCCCTTGTCATACGCCAACACACTGCTCGGGTTCGGCTCACCCTCGTCCCACTCAGTGAACTTATTGGATCCCTACCATACTATGATGGACTGTCCGATACACGACTTCCCAAGAGGGATGAAAACCCCGTATGACTAAAGTGTCACTATTTTTTCACATGAATTATTGTGTTTTGAAAAAAGGAAAAACCCCTGGGTACTGCATAGTCTGGAAGGAGTCGAAAAGAACCGAACGAATCCGAACCCCTCTATTTTGTCCGGTCACATTAATCATCCAACCGAAATGCCTTTTTGAATGCACAAAAAGAAGCCCGGTACATTGATTGTATCGAATAATAACTGAATTTCACGTTTATCGCCCTAATAGTAGGTCTGTTGAATGATCACGTCTATAGAATCCGCGACCATACTGCAGCTCGATACATGCTTCTATCTTCACTGGATTTGTCTTGAACCAATCGTATTCGGAGGGGTCTTTGGTATGACGCAGCTCGGGTAGATTGATAACAAGTGCCAAGTCCTTTCTTACCCAAGTGATCTGCCACTCACATCTTCTCTTCACACCTGAGGAAGCCGGGAAAAGATTCGAACTGTGGCAGTTGGCCAGACGCACACATTTGTCTCATACACCTTGACCCTTTTTCCCAGCTTCGAGCTCCATTACTAATACGCGGATCAGTCAATTTTTATTTTGCTGTTGATCATATTACTCATTGTAACTCACCTTCAGCAACTTTAAGCACACAGGTGCAACTTTTCGACCGCCCAATGAGCGATTGTAACATTAAAATGAAGTCAAGCAAGTTTCTGACACAGACGCACGAGGTGATTCACACGGGTACGTTAAAGGTCACCAACATGTTTGTCATTTGGTCAAGCTCCAGCTGAGGCCCTACTACAGTTGTGTTTACAAAAGTGGACAACAGCTTAATCTTCAACGGTGCCTATAACTACGACGACGATCAGGCTGGAGCAAGCCCACTCATTTCTTTTGAACTGTGCACTTCTATTTCGTAGATCACACTACACCACCACGCGATCAGTGCAGTGAATCACTAGAGTCATGACTCATAACGGGGTGGAGAGCGGAGGGGGGGGGGAATAACGTTGTTGATCAATACTGTCCACTTCGGAATTCATAGATCGGTTTTAGTGGGTAACGTGAGCATGAAATAAAACGGTATCGAGCAAAGTGTTTTAAAACGACAACTGGGCTTCAACTGGTGTGTTAACCATAGATGGAATAATGTATAACATACAAATCAAAATTAGGAGTAAATACCAAAGAAATCAACTTAAGAAAACTCGCGTAGTTCATCTGAAAATGTGTTTCGAGTTTTAAAAAAATAAGCCGGTCAAAATCACCACATTGTCTTGCTAGTTTTTATTAACAATTCTCTGCTTTCCTTTAGTTTTTGAGGCTGATATGGTCAGTATCGGTGAAAATACATTAAAATAAGAAAGGATATCATCATCTGAGGCACTCGGGTGCAATAGCTAAAAGTCACCGAATTAGGTCGTTGATCAAGAACTCAATCTGAAGCCGGCACACTCAAACTAATATGAACATTTTCGTTTAGATCAAATAAAATTACTGCGATGCTGGGATCGCGTGATTGGACGTGACTAGTTTACTTTTTAAGCAGTCTACTCGCTACTTTTCAGTGACCGAGATAACTTCCTCCACCCAACCGTTCCGATGTCCCATTAGCATTTCATCTACAGAAATTGGTCAAAAACTATGATTCCAGACTTACCGAGCAGAATCGTACGACTGATACTTTGCGGGTTACGGCAATGGTCACTGGGTGGATTTGTCATAAAGGTGTATTGGGCACCTTGGACTTTCGATTCCGTCCAAAGGGTGTATGATCCGAAGAACTAGACTCCCGCCACAACGGATTGAGGTTGTCACACACGGCACCGCTGTATTATGGAACAGGATTTATCCAGTCAAAGGCTTCAGTTACTAATTGTTAAATAAAATTCACCTACTTCGGTCTGGGTAACCTAGAATTGTTACGTCAACTAGTAAATCACGGGTAAATTGTCCATTTTATAGAGATTAATGTGCCGTGATATTTTTGGCTTCAGACGTCTGTGAAATATAATAATATTAGTAATAATAATTAATAACAATAATATTAATAATAATAATAATCGTACATCATCGTCATAGGCATAGGCAAATTTATTATCATACAGCCAGGGGTATCTGAAGGCTTGTATTAACTATTGCTGTGCGCAAAGTTCTGGCTTCATGAAACGAATGCTAATCGTCTCTATGACTCTATACTAACATACAAAACCCCATGGTTCTCTGAACGGGGAGAGGTAGAACTCGGTAATTGGGTGTGAAGGCCGAATGTATTTCTATTGTGTCACCTCTCTCCTGGATGAGAAGAAATGCTTGTATATCAAACTTTAGTTTATTTAATGCACAATGAAGTTATGATCGATGTTTCAGAAAGGAGACAGTAACCGACTCGAACACTAATAATGTGCAATAAATAGTCTGTGTGAATGATGGTGTTGGGTTCAATAGGGAAACATAACTGGCCGATATTTTGGTTAAAAAGCATTCAGTATTCTCAGTTGAATTCTACCAAACAGCATAATTTAGCTCGAAAACTTAATTTATGGATTCCAATAAAGTCTAAGACATCAGCAACGAGGACATTCAACTTTTACCTGAATTGGCTAATTCCATGCAAACCTCACTGATAAGTTGGGGGGGGGGGGTTGGGGGTGGCTGGGCAATCCAAAAATGGAAAGACCAGTCAGTACTGTAGATGTGGCGGCGTTTGCTCAGCAGTTAGTATGTGTGTAGTGAAACAAAGCCGGGTTGTGGGTTTGAATCCGACCAACATGGCCATTGCTGATTTGGTTGAAAATTAAAACACAAAATTGTACCATCTTCTTGGATTTGATCTCAGGACTTGTGATGGGATGCAAGGTGTGATCACCGTCAATGAATGTATTGCGTGATTGACAAGCCACTAAGTGTAACACTTAATAAACCTACAAATTACATATTGTGGATAATGAATATATTGGCATTACGTTTGTTTCATGATCCTGATATAAGAAGATAGAATATCCTACAACAAAGTTGATTCTAGAAACACATATATGTATCTGTTAGCAGCGAGTTTGCCGTTTCGCTGACCCTGCTCACAATTGGTAAGCTATTTGATTATACCCCGTACACATCAAAGTACAGTAAGCGGAAGTGTATGCATTCACCCTGAATCATCGGAGCCCGCTACCAGGCACTACGATGTACGGTCACCAGCTAAGAATCAGACAATGTGTCTTCGTTTCTCACTCCACTCACAGTTCACGGCGGTCACTGTGAAGGCTTCCCTGCCTGGCATTCTTAATTGTTACATTGCAGTGTAATTGGTTCGTGATTTCGTTCTGTCTTAACTTTTTTTTCGGTTGGTGGAAAACATTTCACTGATCAGAGTATATACGTGTCTGCTGAGAGATGGATACGATTTTACACATACATTGTGCATATTGGAACTTTTCATACGAATACAGCGTATGATGGAGAAGAAGGAAAAATTCATCCCTACCGAGTCTGAGAGATTAGGGTAAGGTGGACGCTATCACGTGTTTTCTCTTAATTGAATGCCCGTTAATCAGACAGCATTCATTCTCACTCTTCCTTCAGAAAAGTGGGTGATGTCGCATTGTACATCCGTGGATCAAACGGCTCGCATTTGGGATCACAAGAGTTCTTTTTACGGAAATGTTTCAAATAATTTGATTGTCTAGGGTGAATAAAGATTGGAACAATGAGAACGCGTTTAATATGGCGTGCCAGATGAGATCAAATATCATTTTTATTCATCTAGGAGCGGGATATTAGGGAGTTAAGCAATCAACTCTCCGATAAATCAATTACATCTGATTGGACTCCAATCGATTATATGATGTGATGACTAAATAAATTAAGGAATTCAGGTATATTTATTCCCGTGCTCTGCCTGGTTTGAAAACGTATGAAAGATCTTACCTCGGCTCTTGGTGAAATGTTTGCAGCCAAAACGCCAAGCGCACCAAACAGTGTCTGTGAAAAAGTGAACTACCTGTGGCTGATGATCAGCCAGAATCGTCACCTGGAAAACAATAATAAAGTGATGGATAAAACAAACAGTTCACGGAGATTGATGAGCTCAAATCTCAACATTGTTTTTTCTTCCTCACTCCCCTGCTTCATCCGAGTAGTCTTTACTTTTTGTGTCTGCCGTAGTTCATGAATAACCGATTGCTGAATATTCACTATCCGATGATGTCTGGTACCTCCATGATGTATGTGTGATATTCTTCGAACACAGTCAATCATATTCAGACGGTAGCATTACTTTTGTCACGCTTTAATCCAGTACCATAAGATGACTTTCTGTCACTCAACTCCTTCCTCGGAGAACCTACTTACCTAACTACCCAGTATTCCTTATTTATGTATATCATTTTCCGGTAAACAAATGAAGCTTCAGGGTTCTTTGTGAACACTCAAATTCACTTTGATGTCATGTAATAGTTTTGATTCACGAATGGAACCAAAATGCGATTCATTGAGGAATACGTCTAAACGAAGCCTTTCATACAATTGACATTCGGTATTGTACTGGCAAAGAACGCGTGACTGGAGCATAAATGATCTTCACCTCTAGTTGGCCATCGACTAGTTTTGACGGTGTGCATCTGTGGCTCACATGATCTTGCCATGTTAGGTGATCACAGACTACGGTGCTGCAGTTAAGATGACCCAAGGTAATAGGAAGGCGATAAACTGTGTGAATAGAAATGTGAATCTAAGTGCGGACAAATAATAATCCCTATCAGATGTCTTGAGAAGCCCGACTGATGGTTATGAAATGGTCGAAACTGGAACTGCTCCCCGATATCCGGCCGTGACCAAACACAAATTCAATCCTAGGTTTGTGGGTGCCAGAACCGTGGATAGTGTTAATGTAAATGCATGTGAATTCCCGCTGATTTGAGCTCCTGTGACTGAAGTGAACAACTGGCAACTACAACAGTGAGAATATTCAGTGATGAACACCAAAGGGATCTCAGCGAAACCACCTTACCATTTATTTTAACGCCAGATTTGTTTGTTCTCAGTACGACATACATTGGCACTTAGTCGCTCAACCATTCGTCCGTAGGATTAATCAATAAACAATTTACATACTTCGATCAGAGAAACGTGGATTTCTTGAATGAAACACTTTTTCCACTTCGATCGTCCGGCTGTCCTTAATTTATTCAAGCACGGGATACGCAGGAAGTTTTTGCTTATTGTCGGGTTTCCCGCGTGTTTGCGCGTATCTTTTGAGAGACTCACAAAACATCACTATACATTTACTTTAGAGTAGCATAAATATAACCAATGGGAGTCAAACTACCGTTTTTTCGTTTGATAGACAAAAATGAGAGTCACGTGATTTGTGAAAGGACATCACTTTGAACCACGTGATCCCGCTCCTGCGATTCTTGTGCCTAGCGTTTGAGACAAGGCCAGATGTATTAGGTGACATAAAGTTGATGAGACTGTTATGTAACGTGCAAACCACCAGTATGGACCAGAAATTATTGATTCGTTTCACAGTACTCCAAATACGTTAATACTAAAGTGAGACATTGATAATAAATTTGTGGAATGAGACCAAACTTTTCATACGAATGCATGTTTCTGGGCTTGAATAGAGTCGACTGAGTAATTCTTACGAGATATCGAAATTGGTTATTGGCTGTGTAGTATAAATTACCAAATGTATTCGGTTAAACGGAGGTCCATCGTATTCGGAGTAACGCAAATGTAACAATAACTGGCTGTGCCATCGTGATGCTACACTATCATTCAGTGATTGGGATTTAACCTCAAAGTTACGGAACAAAAAGCGTAATTGAATCTTCTGTATGTATTCATATACTCATATGCTATTTTTATTTCATATTATTATTGAAGTTACTATTATTTTACATATCTTTCGTACTTTAGAAATGTTATACAACTTTTAATGTATTTCACAATATTATCGGTCTTGATGTATTGGATTTTTCAACATAATGTACTAAATTAGTTTTAAATTCCAATTTTGCAAATACAGCTTTATACATAAACTGTTTTAGTGTGAATACGGTACATGTTGAAGCCATTATGAGTCACGTTTGAAGTGACATCAGAATGATGTGGTTCCGCTTTGCGATCTACTCAATAGTGGTCTTAATAGATGTTCATATAAATAAAGCTATTTACTCACACGCAATCTACTGTTCACATCATTAACGACTAGCGGGAGGTCTTCAAACGTATCGTACCCCTACCCGCTCAACCACCCCCCCCCTTCTACTCTAGGGAGTCATTTGAATTCTGACTCTGTAGGACGTAGATGCCTAACAAAACATGAACTGGTGGGTAATGAGTTCTGAAATATCCATTCCGAGTAGCTTCCTAATCCATAGCTATCACAACTGATGTCAACTCAGTCGAGCAACGAAACCTATTTTGCATGACGAAAGATGCAACGTCATACAAAATTTTACGCGCACATCCGTGGGCACATTTGGGGCTTTTCATCTTGTTCGTTTGATGTAAGGTTTCCCCCCGGGGGAACGAAATGGTGCGACTGCTGCTCTGTGTTTGCGTGTGTGCAAGTACGCGATGGTCAACGCACAAATTCGAATGTACACAGTTAGATCAGGCAGAAAAGCTGTAATTACACAAGGTACAAAGGGATTAAAAAATGATGGGCTTTGTTCAGGACAAGATTGTGTGTTTGTACGTTTGTTTTTAGTAAGATCCACTACCTGTTGTCGAAATCAAGTAAGCGGATCGATCCTCACATTTGTGCACCAATCACATCACGCCTACACCCCCCCTCCCTCGTAGCCCCGGATCCGAGATCTTGAGTTCGATCAGTAGACTAGCATTGCGGATGAAACTGAGCATGTTTTCTTCACTTTGTGTAAAGGGGGAATGTCGGTTTGAATTACACGCTAACATATCAGCTATTCGGGAAATTCCCTGAGACGAAATTCGCAGCTGTTTTCCATCGCAGTGACCGGATGAAGGTTGTCGCATGGATCGCGTCAATGCACATGTGGAACGACTCACCATGCACGAACTATTTGTGACTATGTATACAGTTGTTTGTGAGAACGAAAATGAGACACTGTATAGAGCACCCATCAACAACGAAGGGACCGGGAGTTGATGAAACACACCGGAAATATGAATGTCCACTGTCTCATCCTCACAAGCAGCCATTTGTTTTCTGGTTTATTCATAACGAACTAACACCCGTGATTGGCAGTCTGTGGGAAATTCGTTTTCTCATTAATAAAATTCCGAACACACAGAATGATCCCAGAACTGATCGCGCCCCCTCTCTCAGTCTGTTTGCAATGAAGTCTCTCATGTGAAGACGGAAAAACACACGGGACAACTGTTCGTCTTCATCTCCGGGCATAGCGTCTAGATCCCGATCAAGTTTGGGATCTTGGATGGGGGCATTGCGTGGAACCATAGTCTTTGCTTTACAGATGACCGTCAAAATCCATAGCCAGAGACCCCAAGCCGTGTGATGTCACCGATAGTGAAGTTGTCTGTGCATCCGTCACCCATTAAGTGGATGCTGTAACTTAAGAATTCACCATAAAGTGAAGCACATAATGGGGGAGGTCCCTATGAATCCAAAAATTTGAATCAGTTTGTATTCTGCGATTTAAGATACAGAATTTATTGTATGACAGATAAAGTCCACCTTTCAATTCTCACATTGAGTACGGTGATTGATATATCTGTACATCCTTATTTAAGAAATGACCCAAATCATGGAACTGGAGTGGGCTGATTGTAATGGCTTCAATACGATCTACATGGTCAATAGATAAAATACGGATTATTAAAACGTTGGACCTGCCAGTGTTGACGAAGTCGATGGCAAGACCGACCAGTCACGTACCATGGAGTGAAGCAGGTCATGATTTGAAGTCTCATTACATCTGCCGCGTTCCATAAAGTGAGCAGAACATACAATTGACGACTCATAATTTTTATTTTTGAGGTTGATGCTCAGCCAGCGTGTTGCAACTAGAGTTTGAATGGAGTATCACCGGTTAAGTTGACGCAGGCGTTTTGAGTACGGTGCTGACACCTGCTGGTTCATCAGTAAATCCACGAGAATTAAATCAAAGAACGTTTTCTTGAGTCTTGTCGCCCGGTTCTAGGTATGAGGTGATCGATATGCCTGATGCATAAGGAATGTCCCACTCTGACCTCATATGTGACTGATCCATCTCGTTTTATGATCTTTCCGGGAATCCGGCTCAACAATTTATTGTAAAAAATATGTACATAAACCTGCCTTGAACTTTCTCGGTATTACGTGAGTATTTTCAGTGGTGTGTTTCTTCAATATCTTGTGCACTCGGAATCATGGCATCGAGAACTAGCCGCATTCACCGACCTAGAAATAGTTTGTCCGAAGAATTCTGTTCTGGAGTAGCTTGGTAGAGAGTCGACAAGTAACTGAGGAGAAATGCGTCAATGGAGCGTTGTAGATCACCCTCCGCTTGCGACTTGATCCTAGAACGTGTAAACAGCGTGTCGGCAGAGTGATTATGGAAGTTTCCTCTAGTCAAACTCTCAAAATCATTCATGGCATTCTTCATTCGCTCCAGTAGCGACTTCACCAGAAAAAGTTATTTCTGATCAAATGAAGCTCCTCGATTCAGTTATACTTTAAGTTACAAGAATTCGCCGCAATTATAACGTGGTACCATAAATACCATATTACTGAGGTCGAAACGCGCGTATGCGGTTTCGATTTAGAAATAATATGTGTATTTCTTGAAAAATCCCATTCTACGTACCTTTACTCTTAACCGTAGATCTTGTTCTGGTCAGTGATACACTTCGTTTACCTTCGCGTCTGTCAGTTTTTAGTCTGCATTCCGGTGGTTTCGTATTTCACGAACATCCGTTGCATCTATCCATAGAATGAATAGGATTGTCAGCCAAAACCTAACCATAGTGCGTGAACTGGTTTCAATTTATATACGTGGAATCATGTAATTGTTTATAACTCTATACAGTCCTTAGTTAGAATGCAAAAGATTAAATTATGACGCGAATGTATAGATTTTAGTCCGTTTAATTCAATCGTGAATTGTTTAAAGGCTTTTTCCAGTAACTCCTTGATCGATTGACGAAAGCAATCATCTGGGGACTAAGTACAACGATATTTACTGCTTCTAACTCAAAAATATCATTATCACTTGCTTACGATAAGATTTCGGTCTACATCAGTTTTGAATTTTCAGTTTTTGTAAGTACGCTTGCTGNATCCGAATACTTGCACGTTCCGTGTGTGTTGTCCATACGTTGCATGCATAAACTCAAGAGCACCTCTTATGTGATTGAGAACTCAAAGCCATTCTCCACTACCTATAAACCTTTCCCTTATCAGTGAAAGCCACCATATCGATTATTTTCCCCACTATACTACAAAACTGAACATTTAGAACGAAAACAAAATTTCTACACAAAAGATCGTTTCAAATGGCGGTATTGACCTGAAACGCCCGTATCAAAGCACCGTCCATGTTTCGCTATTGTTAACTCAAGCTGGCTAGCATACACGATGATGTGTTCTGCTTGTCGTAACCTGTTCCGGTCGAGTTAGACACTAGCTCAGGCCCGATCAAAACAAACCGAGTCTCCGGTTCGCGGATGCTATTACAAACTCTGCAGTTTACTCAGAACCGTCTTTATAGATAACATAGAAAACAAGTTCAATCAGATTTAATCAACGAAAGGGAACGGACTAATCAATGATTTTGAGATCTGGAAATGATAATCACATTTTAACTTGGTGAACTGCATGCATAAGGTGACGTCGTATTGCTGGAAAAGTATGAAACTAATCGATCTTACCGAATTAGAAGAAAGAATGTGAAAGTAAGCGCTTCGATATTTTAAACGTTTCATGCAGATTTTCTTTGGACTACGACTTTGGTGAGCTCTCGTGAGTCCCTCTAACCGAGTACATTTTCACTCTGTTCCAACTCAGCTTGACCGTGTGCCATTACCTTATACCTTATGTGGAATAAAAAGGGTCTTCCCAGGTGCATGGTTAAAATCTGAAACAATAAGTGAATATAACGGATTACATTATTCCTTGTATCTCTGCGTTCGTTAGATACTTCCTAGACGAAGAGTTATGTCAGACGCACTTGTTGACTTCAGATTTGGTCTGGAATAGTTTTTTCTCCTGTCATACTGAAAAATCAGGCAGGTTTCCTAGCAAAATCATCAAATTATCCAACCAGCAGATGATGATTATGGATGCGTCGTTTTATGAAATTTAATTATACAATAGATTTCAAATTCTGAATGTGATATGTTTTCAAGTGCATTGTTGCACAAACTATTCCTAACGGCCAAATGCAATTTCGCTCGTCATTGTTCACGGTGCCCGGAAAGCTGTGCTCACGCCTTTGATAACCGTAAACAAAGTACCTTTTTCACTGCGATTGTACATCAATCTCAATAAGCCCCTTCACGCACACACACACACACACACTTGAAAGCATTTTATTTCCTGATGGTCCGGCCGCTGTCGTTACCAGGGGAAGAGAGAGGGGGGTTACCTACAAAGAGCGTTGAACGGACGGTCAGCTGACACTGTGTACAAGTGTAAGCAATAGGTATACGATAAGGAGGAGACATTTTGCCTTCTATACCCGGTCGTCTTCCTTCGGCCGTTCTTCGGAGCCGTAACATTTCATCAGAAAACTTGTTTACTAATCACCAAAGCTCGTTGTCAAATAACACTTACTGAAGACTCATCTCTCTGGGGGCATTCAACGTGGAGACTCTGACACAGGTGGGTCAACAAGCTTGTCTTGCGCATACAATGAAATATTTGGAAATAAACATCTGCTGCATATAAGAAAAACAAATTTAGGACCCTAGTAGTAGCCACCTGAGTGTGCCGGGTCCATTCGCAAGCTACTTCCTTCGCAAATCAGGAGATGACGAAGCTCGCTCACTAGGTCCGCGTGGTTTAGCGACCGTAATAAACGACAACGCTGAAGCCTCTATGATAGACTGGACACCAGTCAATTGTCGTTTGTGCGCAATGAGGCTGCAGGGTTCAGTTAGTGTTCAGAAGGGTAGCAACATCAAAAGGTGTTTGTTCACCATTTCGGCGTATGCACCAACCAACCACAATCCCGCCTCACTAAGGACGAATTTTACGGCAAACTCGCCGAACTGATTCGGCTCGACCGCGGCTCTGATATTATAGTGCTGGCAGGTAATTTTAACGCGCAGGTTGGAAAACTGAGTGCACCCGAAGCCTGTCTTGAAGGGCCTTTCGCCCTCCCCGCCCAGCAAACAGGCAACGGTGATCGATTACTTCAGTTCTGCGCGGATCATTGGATGTTCTTATCTAGCACCAAATTTCGACACGGCTCTCATCGAACGGCTGCATGGTGTTCTACAAAAGCCGGCAGCTTAACCCAAGTTCATCACATAACCGTTAGCTACCGCTGGTATGGTTCAGTACCAAATTGCAGATCTTATTGGGCCACCCGCTTTGAATCCGTTCATGCACTAGTTCTGATGCGCTTTACGCTTCAACTCATCGGTCATCATCAGAATTCGCTTCTTCAGTTGGCTCATTGGCCAACTGTTCACTCATGTTATGAGAAAAAGCTTTGAAAGAAGCTAGGGGCACTGCGAGGTGGTGGAGTATGTCAACAGAGGGATCAAGTCAAATAACATTGCATTCCATAGCAGACTTTGTTTGTGGGGCTGAGCCGGAAGATCATCGAAGAAACTGGAGATAGTAATCTTGATGGGGCAAAAGCGAAAAATCCAAATCTTCCAGGATTAGCATACGGACCGCCGCACCTGCAACGCAACTCAGGAAAAGTTTTATAAAAGGTCGCGAAAACTGGTGGGCCAAAATAATCAAAGATACGGAGGCAGCCTTTGCATCAGAGAATATTCAAAGACTATTTCACTTGATACGCTATACCAGAAGTTGTCGCAGACCGGTCAGTGAGACCATTTGTAATAAAGGTGGACAGAGTATCCACAATAAAGAAGAAGAACTTGATCGCTGAGCAGAGTGCTTTAGTGAACAGTTCAATTAGCCTGGTTTTAATGCGGTTAGTCCGCTTATTGCAGCGGAAACTCCATGGGTAGTAATATGTAAGTCACCTGCGAATTTGGAAATACGAAGTTGTATTCAATTGTTGAAAAAAATGAAAGCAACAGGACCTGATGGGTCTCTCCCCATTCGTTTTGAGCAGGTGTTGATTGTCTAATAGACTCGATTACTAGCTTAGTTTAAAGCATCTGGTCGGAGGGGCGTATCACTTTATCCTGGGTGAATCTTTGATCGTTTGATCCTTAATAACTACGCAAAACACCGGGGGATAAGTTTATTTCCGATCATCACATAAATGTAAAACTCTCTGATACTTCGCCACCTGACACCCCTAAGGGAGATGAATACCCCCGAACGACAAGCAGGAATCCGACCAGGCTTCATCGATCAAATGTTCACCTTGCTTCTGGTAGTGGTAGACGGTTCTGCTGTCGTCCGGTCAGGACCACCG
>UZAN01045828.1:3066-20508 GCA_900618425.1 Echinostoma caproni
ATGTTAGTCCCACCCCACCCCCAACCCCAACCCCGCACGCCCGCCTATCCCACCATTTTGCATTGTCCTTTGACATTTGTAAATGACACGAAATGTTACACGGGGACGAATGACGTATTGTGAGAAATAGGAGGAGGAGGAGGTGGACGAGAACAGCCCAACTCAACATGTGTTAGTCATGCAATACCGTAAGCCAGCGATACGTTCGAAATCATATCAGTAATGTCATAGAATGAATCTCAAACCAGTAGTAAATAAGTTGCATCTTGTAGTTTATTACGGGTAAGCTGATGATCATGAATCAATGATCAGACAATACACTTCCCGAACGGGAACACCTCTTGTCTACCGGAAAAAAGAATAGGAAAAATTATGATTCGCCACTTCATGAATAAAAGCAATAATAAAAACCACATGGGACGCTTTGGGAAAGAAAGGTGACTACATGGTGAACCAACTCGAAAAACCATACTTTTGCTCCATTCCAAGTCCTTCGTGGCTCATTTTATTATAGTTGGGCTGTCTAGTTTTTTCCATGATTCGTTTTCACCTCCAGAACTGTCAGTCCACCTTTGGGAAACGATACACGCGGCAGGTAACCAAATCGAGTTTCGCTGTCATCCGTTGTATACATTCACCGGTCAAGCCAGGATTCGAATCACGGACTCCACCCTCGGATGGTATGTGTGTTATCCACTTTGCCAACCAATTCATACCGAGTTAAAGTTGTTCAGTAACTAACGGAGACACTGCCGTCGAATCAAATCCTTCGTATAGGGTGGGAATATACACGCCTGCTAAAGTATAAACTAATAAAACCTTATCCCGCACTACCGCTTCTAAGTGATTGTGTTAACATGAAAACCTACATGACGTATAAATGATGCGCACACAGACTGATGATTGAGGTTAATCAATATGGGTTCAATAAGGGAGAAACAAAGCAACAATATCACGTCCGTAGTTCAAGAGTACTCCGATGGGCAACTAGAGGATAATTCACCCGGTTGAAAGCCCTATTCTTATGAAGTTAATAACACCTTGTTTAGTCTGTTTTCAGGCTTTGACCAGCCAGATATGTTTATAAACTCTTTCTGCAATTTTGCAGTACTCTTGCAGTCATTCACCCTCATGAAGCATAGAACATTGGTCAACAGGTGAGTACTTCTCCAAGGCTTGAATGATGACAAACAGCTGCTCCTGGGGATTCGGACGATTTATTGGTTGTCTCACACACGCGTGATATAGGTTATCCTTTCCAGTCATGGCATACTTAAACCGTATTATGTACACCATCTGAGGAACGAATTGTAAATCTAATTTTCTCGTAATTTTGTCTTTTTTGTCAACAACTGATCTGATCCTTTCCATTCTCTGCTCGTCTACCTTCCCCACCGAAATGCTCACTTGGTTCACTCGTCATCCCAACCCACCACGTCACACGACACGAGTCCGTCAATGGACAAAACCAAACAGAAACTCGCGTTCCTGGCACACCGCATTCTATGCCCCAAAACAATCAACCCCCCCGGGGAACCGGTGTGAAACGTGACAACATTCACTGAGTGATTTATAAAATAAAGCATACACAAGCCATAAATAAATCGCTCCTGAATCAACACTTCACTCGAATCGGTTGATCAGGTACGGCATGTGCAATTACAAATCCGATGATGCCTACTCAAGCAAGCAGCGGTGTTAAAGCGTCTCTCGTTGACCTCATACCGGCCCGGCAGCGACGTGTTAAAATCTAACCACTGTCGCCAAACTGCCTCATCTCTTGACGATCCACAACAATAACTTGACAATTGATTGAACACTGTTTGTACAAATGTCTACTCATTAAAAAACGCGCCCGAGGTCATGATTTCACTCCTTTTACTATTGACGGATTCACATAATTTAATTTTATACTAATATCATTTATATGCGTGAGCCATGTTTACTTGCAAATGAATCATTCGTTGTTCTTATTACAAGCTCTCTCCATTGCTTTTTCCTATCAAATTGAACATTCTCTTAGGGACTTGGAAGATATTTTTCCGAATCGCAGTAGGTGTAAACGTGACACTGTTTACATATCCATGTTCTGCTGCT
Source organism: Echinostoma caproni (assembly GCA_900618425.1). NCBI lineage: Eukaryota > Metazoa > Platyhelminthes > Trematoda > Plagiorchiida > Echinostomatidae > Echinostoma > Echinostoma caproni. Next base: position 5,164 of record UZAN01045828.1, read on the forward strand.
CTGCGTTCTTCAACGCAAGCAATCAACCAACACATTACTTTGGGGGGATTCGACTGACAGATTCGCCAACTGATTGTCTCTCTGATAGTATCTGTTGCCTTCACCATGTCTCTTCTGTGGTCTATAAATTTTCAAGTAGCCACCAGTGGCCTGTTACTTCTTTCATTCCAGGCAAAACTTTACGTTCTCCTAAGTTCCATATGATATTCAGTTGATTTGTACAAAGGTTTGGCAAATTAAACTTGATCAATAAAATACGGAGCATTACGGAAACATTTATGAGCAAAGAGACGTGAACAACCAAAATATTGATACCATTAAACGGACAACAGTGGTTTGTGAATAACAACTTAGGCCATATGTGGGTCAATGTTCCCTTTTTGCACTGCATGCTGTCATAGGACTAACGTGAATCCCATCAGATTTGTTTTACTGCTACCAGTCATATCCATGCGAGTCGTTGAAGGTTGATTCTGTTTTGTTTTTTTATAAAAACGTGCTTTCGCATCATTTCGCTTTTCCTTACTTTGGATTAGAACAAACATTGTCTTTGTTTGTAGCTCGGCAGCACAGTGTAAAAACCATAGGTTAAAAATGATTGTGTCTATTGTTTACTGGACATGAATGAATGGACTTTCCTATAAAGTGACTGGTATTTTATTGGAATCTAACTTTTATGCACGTAGGCTATCAATTGTTAGGTGCTGTTTAAATTCTTCATAGTAAAGAGATGGTATCATCTAGTTGATATTATTGAGGGGAGAGTTGGCAAGCGCTGGTTGGGTCATTTTGCTACATCTGCATACGTGTATGCTACAGTTAAACAACGAAAGTAAAATGTAGTAAAAGATGCTCGTTAACACGCTACGCACAGAAGTGAAAGCGGATGTGGTCGATTACCAAAACCCGGTTAATGCGACAATCCATTATGGCTGTTTTCATAACTCCGATTAGCAACTGTAAATAGTTAAATTCTTTGTGTTCTCTGGCTGATTTATACTTTGTCGTTGGGGTTTGAATGGCATCTGTCTTTGTTCATTCATCTTTTTTGTTTACTCAAAGATCCGAATCTTGTCTCCTCAGCTGATGATGATAATAGAGGTCCAAGAGGTGATCCCATAGCAACACAATCCGTTTGATGACAGATCTCCCCGTCAAAGCCACTCGGATACGAAGTTTTATCTCGTTCTTTCTGTTATGGATGGCGTGATCCAGTGTTGCAGATCGGAAATGGAACAGCCCACTCAGTCAATCCATAGACCGTGAGCACTTCCAAACTACACATTAACAACAAAAAACACTACCCTTTCATTTCCAAACCACATATCACAAGACCACAATCAAGCACTCATATTCACGACATCAGACCATTACATTAGTTTGACAATTTTTGACCCCATATATAACTGTGTTAGCACAAGGAAGAACTTATCAAAAACAAGATTTCTTCGCTACAGTGTTCTCTTTAATTTAAGTTGACTCAGAATAATTTCAAGCTGTCCCACTGACCTCATCGTAGCTGTCAGGCATGTGCACTTCTAAAGCCACCATGCAACATAGACTTATTAACCTTTGGCTGAAGTGCGGGGTTGACTATTATGAGACATATCTCGGTCACACACCAATTCCCATGATATATCTTGATTGCTAGTACGCGTATGCCCCCCCCCCAAAAAAAAAAAAGTGATATCGGGTCGTGCTGCGCTGATCAAATGGATCACGTGCAATCAACGCTGGACCTTACGTCCGTCGCATGATGCTGCAATAGAATTCATAGACTGCAACTCAAGTGGCCACACTGGGTCATCGGTTGACCATGTTCGATCGATATACGTATGACCAGACTCACATTCAGCTTGTGCGATGCATGCGGATTGTAGTCCATCCGTATCATCGCCACAAGGCACAAACAAAAGTTCTACAATAAAAATGGCTAGTTTGACCATGTATCCAGAACGGAATAAGTTATGTCTATCAACCCAATTGCGATTAAAATAACGCAGAGTCGGGAAAGTTGAAATATGCCATAATTTTTTCATGAGTACCGAATTTTGTAAGAAATTTCAAGTTCAAAATTTGGAATGTTTTTCGAGAAAGCACTTTTCTTAGTATGCAGTCAAAATTTATTAATGTTTATCGCTGAAATCTTATAAATCTATCAACACTTCCACGAGACAAAATAAACCGGGTGTTAAGGCCAAGATATTCACAACGGCTAATGCAAACTAGCTTCGATCGGTAGTGATCCGATATCACCCTGGAGGACGTGTTTAAATCCCACCACCACCAACTGACTCCGGGATCTTAATAAGGATGACAATTTGTATTTCGATCTCAGTGGTGATCTTTTTCCAATCCAGTTGGGCCAGTCGTACAATCGGTCGGGAGGGGGGATATGATCATCAAAAAGGAGATGAGATTTTAGGTCGAATGCGATTGTTTAATGTTTGGTCATTGCGCAATGAAAGGAAAACTGGACCACTCGGTACCAACCATCACAACCTGTGTCACTTCGCACACAAGCAGACACACACGCAGACGCTAAACCCAGTACAAATTAAGGGGTTCAGTTTCTTAAAGGCTATTGTCTCCTATCAACTTGCAATTGTGTTATTCAATTCAACTTGCTTGACTTAAAAAATGGATCACATTATGGATAGTAAGTCACGGTAATTCAGCCCCGTATGTACTTTGTACATGATAATTACAGATATATTTGGCTCTAACATGCATACCGTTGCCAGTTAACCGCACCGTAACATCCCAAGTTCTTAGCATTCGCATGGATGAAAACGTCTTCTACATCTCTGCAACAAGGTCAGGTCAACAGGCTTAGCGTTTTTGAAATTGAGCGTATGAACACACCACCACAAAGTTGACAGCGAAACAACTCAAATTAATCAGCTTAACTTGTGCTATCCCAGCGAAATCAGGGGGTATTATACAAGTGTTGGATTAAGGCATCCACCTCCCCCGCCCCCATCACCGAACTTATCTATCTATGCGAAACTGCAATGATTCGGAAAATCATGCATAGGAACAAATACAAAAAATCCCATCTTTATTTGAGTCGCTGTGGTCCTAACTGACTGAAGTCAAAACTAGAAAGTTGTGCTCATCTACTGCTTGCTTATTCTGATCATAACAGTAAATTCATTTCATAACTGTCATTGTTCTAATGTCACCAATTGTAAATCAACAATGAACATATGACTTACGGATTATTTTTTAGTCAATTTGCAATTTTACACTTCATTGCTAATCAAACCACTCATACGAATGCAGAGTGATACAAAGCGCCATCACTCCTTCCCACCTACCAAGACACGAATACACACAATCAAACCGTGTCATTGTCTGTCTCACCACGCATCATTCTCTCCCAGCATGAACTACAAAAACAATACACTTTAGTTGACGGACTGCTGAAAACAAACTGGTCTACTTCCGTGTATCCTCACAAATAAGCTATTGTCTAGTAATGACTTGAGAACTTGGCGGTCTCGCCCTATTGTAATGACCTTAGTTGGAACGCCCATCTCGGACGTGGTACCTAATTCGAGAAGGACTGTGCAAGCGTTCACCTCAGCTCACCGACACACACATACAGCACCCCAGAACGATTGGTATGGCAACCGATATTTCTAAACTGAGGTCACTTGTGGGTTGACCTATATTAGTTGCGGTTATTTGTAAGAAAACTACACATTTTCTTGTCTGCAAACCCGGATAAATTGGTACAACGTGGGGAATTATTTTTGGTTTTGCTTTCAGGATAATTTCACTTCGGTTTTACTCAATCAAGTAAGTTTTTTCATATTAATAATCATGCTGTTACTTTGATATATAGTACTGATTGATTTTTCTACTACTATTCAAACGCAATGCCATCCCCATTCGGACCTGAATTGAGAACATGAACTTGGGGTGTTGGGAAGACTATTAAATGTATCCATCCAAAACAGGGAGAAGCTCACATCATGCAACAAATTGATCTTTTCTAATATTGTTCCAAGAAATTAATGAAAGCCTCATGAGACAGAGATCAAACCGGTATTAACGGAATTTTGACGATTTTCGATCACATGATTGCTCAATGATCCACTTGCGGTTTTGGATTATTCTTGGATTGCTGTTTTTCTATCAGTTTTTGTTTTTCTCTACTCGATCCGATTTATCTCTCTCATGCACGTCTGAGTCATCAAACTGAAATATTCTCAACGTCGATTATGCAGTACAACCGATAATAATAATAATAATAATAATACTGACTACCTCGGGTTATCGTACGAGTGCTTCCGTTGGGAAGGTATGTTGTTTAAAATCGGTCATTTTTCTCTCCTGCACACTTAAACTATCAGTAACACTTTCCTGGTGGTTTTTGCTAACCGAAATTTCTCCATCTTTTCCAAAAATGGCTTCTATTCAGTCAGTGTCTTGTCATATCTTGTATCTAATCTTCATCTTTCGATAGCTTTTTCCTAGTTTATGCACTTTGGAAACCGTAGAACTGTGAATCCAGATGTCACAGATTTTGGTAAATGTCAAGTATAAGTGCTCTTAAATGGATTTCAATTCAGTCAGTAATCCACTGGGCCCTAAATGCACTACTTCAATGTTTAGAACGGATCGGTAAAATAAGGAACGAACGCATCTTATTTTTCCTGTTTCCTCTGACTGCAAAATCCTTACACGTAACTAAAAGTGAATTCAAAACTCGTCTATCACCATGACATAGAAGCATTTGCCATTTATATTTCGGGTTTGTCATTAGCAAATTCCACATCCACGTGAGGTACCTGAGTTATTCGGGAAGGTTTCCAGACGAACCATTATAAAATCGCATTCAATCGAACAGAATGACGCGCAGGATAACCACAGTATTCGTAGAACATCCTCCACGTTATGGTCCTTAGAGCCAGGTCAAGCGGTATCACTCAAATGAAGCTTCGAAACCAGTATCGCATATAATGAAAATCCAAGAAGATTGCTCGACTTTGACACATTTTGTGTTTATTCGAGTGATGGCAATCCCCTTTTAAGGAGAGTTATTCGTGCACTTCTGTAACGAAATAAAATAAAACGTGAAATCGAAGAGAATCGAAAACGTTGTCCCCATTTGCAACCACATTTATCAATTGCTGAATTCAATGAAGTTGGATGAAATTGCGACGATGCATGGAAACCAAACTGATGGCAATGTGTTTTGTGCGAATCATCCAATAGGTAATCACAGCATGTCCTTCGGCAAAGAAAGAAAATAGATAAACTAGGACCAACGGTGATCCGATTTGGATCTGATCTTAAGTGTGAATCACGTTAGATTCGCCGTTCAGGTACGTCGGGATGTAAACGGTTGTTGCTCGCAGATAGCATTTGATGTAGCTGAATGTTTCAGACAGTGGTGTTGATGAATCACACTTTTGCTTTAAACTGTGCAAATAACGATTGTTTTACTTCCCCTCGAAACCACAATAAATAGGTTGGTTCTTTTTATTGAACAAGGCAATGAAAAGATCAGGGTTACGAAAGTTCCAGGTGAGTTGAAAAATCTAAACATTGAGTGCTCTACTGGTAATTTCCATCAGCATAACTAAATGGGTACTCATATGAAAGTCAGACTGTGTTTATTAGCTTATTAAATTATTACATGCAATACGCCTATTCGGACTCGTAAATTCAATTCTTTATTACTGCATGATTTTGAATGAAGTTATGGTCCATTCACAAGGTGTATCACTATCGCAGCAGTAAGTTTACACTGATGACAATGACGATAATGGTAACAAAAGGAACCGTAGTGATTTGGTGAACTATTCTGCTTATCACCTCGCCGATGACGATGATGATAATGATGTAATATTGATGTGGATGATGCTGACGGCAACGATAACGAAGACTACCATTAAGACGGCTTTCTTTGTTATCATTCGATGGTGTTGTCTTCAAAATAACCGAATCAGATCTCGCTATCGATTTGCATCAACATCCTACTCTCTGTTAGATTATTCATTGTTCATTCTCTTATCCAGATAGTAATTGTATATGTCAGTTTGCCTTAGCATATTGTTGCCATTAGCAACCTCCATTAGAATGTCCATGCCATCTCAACTCTATCCGGTTTGTGCTGCGCGTGAACCATAGAAATTTCATTTCAGACCGATTGACAAGGCGGATGTGTCTCTCGGATACCGATGAGCCAGACGTTTTACGGATGTACAAGGTGACAGTTGTATTGTGGTTCCACCGTCAGACCAGTGTGTCAAACTCGGTCAATCATTCCATTGTGTCTCCAGGAAAAAAGGAGAAACAAGCTGCCTATTAAGATATTGCCCGAGGATTAACATAAGATGCATCAAGGGAAGAGTGCACTTATTCGCAATCAAAACTCATCTATGAGGGAGAAGTTATACGCTACACGCAAGTATCTGTTTTTTGCACTGTTGAAGGTCTAAGAATTTCACAGTTTTCCCCTTTTCGAAGAGCTTACTCATGAGTAACATAATGATGAACTTATTGTGATTTACACAACGGTTTCTACACTGCTTAAAAGTAGTCGAAACATATCAAACGGATTATCTGCCTCTCTGCAATATCATCAATACGATTTCTTACGGTACAAACACTGTGAAAGATAGCCTGGTCCTTCAAGGTGAAAAAATGGGATTTCGCACGCTTTCCGCTCAATTTGCCAAGGATGCAACACTACTGTGGTCGATCAATTAATTGTTACGTTGAAGCAAGTTCTGTAGGTCGATTTAATAGAAATCTAACTCATAGATCTAGTAAAATGCTCTCCGGTAAGCCCAACCCAGAAGCAATGACGATTGAGAATAGGTTAATACATACCGGATTTGAGTGAACACTCATTATACGTGTGTGAACCGTTCTGATAATTCTTAAGTGAAAAAAGACGAGCACAAAGAGAATGGTAAAATCCCAACACTTTCGGCACTCCTTCATTCTCTCACCCTAGGGGATTTTGATTTCAACTTCAAGCGAAACTGCCATAACTTCAAATGAATTCGTTGTAACAGCATATCAATCCACCAGCGGCGTCCTATTACGGAATCACACAATGTGGAAGGTATTTTAACCATCACCCGTTGCGTATTAGACAGAGTTCATCACAACAAATGTTCACATCTGTTTTGAAGAAAACGGCTGTAGTAGATGTACATGCCACCACCTTAATACCAACTTAACAACAAGGTTTTTTCTTTCAGATAAAAGCACTACAATTTAAATTGTTTGAGGTGGCAGTAAGAACCAATAGGTGATAAAGGTAGGCAAACATATTATAGGTAAAAATAGGAATATATTAAATGGTGATTTGCGTTTGCTAAACAAGCAGACGGCAACCACTGGCTGACTATTGTTATTTTTTAAAAAGGAATCTCTATTGAATACCAGGTAGAAATTCCCTTCAGTTAGTTGTGTTGTGTCTGGCTGGCTGGCTGGTTAACTAAAATCCATTTTTGTCGCATTCAGTCCGGACTGCAAGAATCACATTCGTTCCGCGTGTGGCAGGGACCTCGTTGATTGGCGCCGTCTCGCTTGGTTTCAAGAACAGAACAACCGTGAGTTGAACCAGAGGATACCAAGAAGCGTTGCCTCAATTCACTAGCGGAAAAAAGAGTTCCAACACCACATCAGATCACGAAGCGATACAATTCAGGGATCCAGATGGAAAGGAAGTATTATATTCTCCGCAGGCAGCAAATAAGTAAGCTTAATTGTGAACGTTATAGTGTTAACACAGCGATGTCGGTAGAAAATTATATTCGCCGACGTTTCGCTTACCGTGGGTAACCTATCTCAAGGTAAATTTTACAATCAAAATTATTGTGTTACATTCAATTTTAGCAACCGAGTAAAACGTACGTACGTACGATCCTGTTGTTAAATCTTATCCACTGTTTCTTCCAACACCTAAACTACCGGGTTAATTGCAAATGGTTCGAAACAAGATATGAAATTAAAAATCTGCTGCACTAGTCCATTGAAGGTCTGGACTTAACCTGCTTGTGTAACTATTTTCCGTTATTACGTTCACAACTGAGCATATTAACCGACTTTGTCATTCTATCTGAACGTTAACTCGTATTTGCAGCCGATCAAAATCATTAAGAAACAGAATCCTTAGATGGTATTCAAACATTCACTTTTGGGCAGGAAAATTACGCACCTATATTTTCACATGTGGTCACTCAGTCATTTTCGAACCCTGCAAAAGACCTTTTCCAATATACTCGGTCGATTGTCCTGTTTTGTCTCCTTTAGGATTTTACGCCACGGCATATAAATCATCCATCATATTTCTTCAATTTCAACTAAGATTCAGTCGTGAAGCTTAATTATCGATGAATGCCCTCATGTTTTAGTCAACTTGACTGGTTCACTCAAAGGATTCTTGTCGACCCTTCTGAGCCCATATAAGTATATGTAAAAGAAAAATAAGAAGATATATATATTTACGCTCCTTTATTTCACTTCGTTTTTTCTTTTACTTCCTTTTACTGAACATTTAATTGATGCAGACAACTTTCAGGAACGGACAGCGGCGGATCAATGGGCAGCCATCTAGGTGGGTCAAATCAAGTTTTATCTTCTGAAACCCAATATATTCCATTCCTTATTGGTCTCCCCAGGAAGTCATCTATTCGTATTGAGAAGGCATTCTCACAATTAACCATAAAGAGTTGTGCATAAATTCTTTGTCAGTTTTTGCAAAACAGTTTGTGTATTTATCTTATTCTGTTATTAAATGTTTTCTTTCTCCATCAAATGTGTGACAGACAGACTGTATTTTCTGAATGAAATTCAACCAGATAAGTTTACATAATCCATGCCAAATAACACAACCATAGAAGGCCAATTAAATACACTAATAGTTACAAGAACTCTATGATCAAAGGGCTTCCACGTGGTAATAAAAGCTACCTACTCATTATGTGACTTATAAGAGACAGATTATTCATCCTACAGATTCAGATATCACATACTAAGAGACAAAATAAGACAAGTGACCGAGTTAATTGGAATAGCTCTTATGCAGGATTCGGAAATAAGAGACTGACTACATCAAAAAGACAGGTGCCTAGATTTTCCTGCCTAAAACTGGATGTCTGAATACAATTTAAACTTTCAATTACAGCCTAACACATCTGTTCAACGTATACTTTCTGAACAGAACAAAATTATTTATCAGGATTCTCGCAGTTATTTATTCCCATCCCCGCTATTTCACTATTCGATATCAACACCAAAGTCATTCATGTTTGATACTATACCGATCACTCTAAGTAGGAATATGCTAGTGGGGTTGGAACAAGGCAGTGTTCTCGGTACCCTGTCTCAAAAGCACAGTCAACTCACCTTTTGCCTCTCCGTCGTAAACTGCACTTCTTGGATTTCCGCGTACTTCCATCACGTGGTTAAAGTTACATATGATCCCCGAGTATCTTATGTTCAACCTCAGATTCCCAAAGCATAACGGATTCATTAGACGAATCCGGTAGATAAGGTGTTTCCTGTTCCATATAGATGGGACAGCACAATGTGCGAATGAGATCGCCGAAAACATGTTCGTTTACGCTTTGTGTACACCGAAATTGCTGACTGAATGATAACAGTGGAATTCGCGTTTACACTTAGTGATTTTTTTCAAATAGGTGCACGCCCATTGATGACAGCCAAAGAAATCACTTTAGGGTAGTGTAGGCCTACTATTTCTTCACCTTAATAAGTAACATTCACTCTGGTTGCTCCATGAGTTCGAAATGACCATATGTAATAGCTGGATTGTATTTTACCATGTAATTATGTAACTTTCTAATTATACACCTGTGCCGCGACTGACTACGGAGAAACTTGAAAATGTATCCAAGGTCTTCGCTGCGTAGGCTATTAGGACAGAACTTATTGTGATAAACGGTGGACAAGGTAAACCCAATAGGAATGACTACTTACTCCCTACAGAAATTGCAATTCCATACCTTGATCTGCTCTTGGTTACTCGTAAGATTTTTTTCTACCACATTATGAAATTTATTGTCTGTTACATTTTTGTTGAGCTGAGTGATAGTATTTATTGGACTAGGACTGGTTGTCAAACGATAATACGTGTGAATGAATTGGGTCTGGTTGTGCTTCACACTGTGGTTTGCGTCGCGCCTGTTTTTCCATCAATCTGGCGTTCCTCATTGGTTGTACAATCGTTGCGTAATGTTTATCGATTTCCACTTGTCAGGTGAATGAGTTGGTCGAAAGCAGCCATTCAAGAATCAGGAGTCCCTCTTTCTCTTTGCCCATGCCACTACTTTTGCGTCCTTGATTCTCACCTTGCGACCTGTCATTATGCAATGTTTTCAGAGGTGACTACGGGTCAGCGAGTTGTAGCGCAAATGTATGTTCGAGTAGGCGAGTGCATAGCTGGTTGCTTATCTCTCCTACGTAACGCTGCTCACAGTCTAGGCACGGAATTGCGTGCACAGCGCCCGGTTGGTCGTATGGTTCTACGTGGTCCTTGCCGTTGAACAAAATTAACCGCAACATCATAGGTTTGTGGGCAATGGTAACACCCAGAGGGCGAAGGATGCGATCGACGGTTTCTGATACCTCATGTATGTATGGTAATAAGAGTTTCATTGTCCTCTCTTCATCTTTCTGGAAGACGAGGATCATCTTTTATCAGATTATGTATGCTCTTCGGAGTTAGTTGTATCGATGTGTTCGTGAACAGAGATGTGACGTCGAGGGACACCATGTTTCCTTTTGGATTCAGCTTTAATTCTCTTGCATGGTCTCGGAATGTGAACGGGTTTTTTATGCCGTTATCTTCTAGAATAGATGGGCGTAATAAATGGAAGAGATAATTAGCCAGCTGATATTTGAGAGCCGTTCTCAAAGGAACGATCGGACGTAGTGGTACGCCGCTTTTGCGCCCCTTTGGTAGTTCGTAGATTCGCGGGATGGGAACCCCGTTTGATATCTTTGTATTGTTTTTCACTCAGCTTGTTGTTGTATTGAGTTCTGTGAGCTTTGTATTCAATCTGTTACGTAGATTTCTATGGGATTTTCTATAACTGGCTGATATGTCTCCGAATCACTAATGAGTCTATCAATTTTGTTTTTATACTGTTTTGTCTAGCATCGCAAGCGCATTAACCTTATTCGTTAGTGAAATGACGATGTCTTCATTTTTGCATTGTGCTATGATCTCAGACGGTGGTAGGTGGTGTCTCTCAAACGTGTGAGTTGATGGCAGATTTTGGTCTTGAGCTGTTGACACTTTTCTTCAATCAGTGGACACTGNAAGTCCGGCCTCAATTGAGATGATGAAATCGATCGGCATTGGGTTAGTATCCCCTGCTCAGGTCTCTACGTTGCTGAAATCTCACCCTTTTGGGGGCATACAGCGTTTACCTGACTTCACCTCTCGGTTGTGACCGCTGAAGACCTGGACCGTATGACCTGAATTATCAAACTACATAAAACTGTCCTAGGATAGGCATGGTATCCGCTCAATCGACGACGACGATGCGCACTACCAACGTTGACTGACTTAGGAAGCTTTCAAACGCCAGTGAAAGCCCTGAAAGCGTTTGATCACCACCATCCCCACGTATCACTAAAGCGCGGCCATTTATTTGCATGTATTTCCATCACATCACAGAGTACAAATAGACTAAGTGTCGGGTTGAATTCCACAAGCATTTTTGTTGCTGGTTAGAACGCCTGAGAACAAATTTCTACTCGTTCTTTTCCCCCATGCCTGTTCAGGATTTACCTTTCTGGTATTTTAAATTTTCCTTTCAGTCATCTCGAACTCACTTCAGGGTTCAATTCTCTACCGAAGAACAAACAAAACCAAAATTAAAGTGCGGTACTTTGGTGACCCTATGCACCAAACGGACGTACCTGAAACACCCTCTTCCTTTATCCACTTCATCAATCCAAGACATGGAAGCAAAATTGATATTAGCCAAGCATTTTACGTGTTTTCAATTAGTTGTAAATGCACATTCGCGAAGCAATAATCAGTCATCGCTTGCAACTGCAAATGTTAAAAAATACTTGAGACAACTTTGTTGTGATTACGTCATTATTACATCATAACAGACGCTATAATATGACCTTCTCCCCTCACTGCCATCACCAGCATTCACCTTCTGCCTTCTCGTGGTGGGTGTTTTCCCACCAAAATGATAGGACGAAAAGCCGACATCCAGGGCTATAACCGGGTTGGTGAACCATTAGGAGTTCACCTAGGGGAGTTGGCTAAAAACTCAAACCAAAAACCAACCAAAAGGAGGCGTACGAACCACACACACCTTTCTGGTTGTGGCAATGGTCACTGGCTTCATTGGGCACCGAGATGTATTGGGCCCCTTGGACGTTTGACCCCGTCCAAAGGGCGTGTGATCCGGTGAACTGGACACCAGCCCCCAATGGATTACGATTTTCGCACACCGCCCCGCTGCCTTGAGGGTCAGGATTCAAACGTATGTGAAAATATAATATATATTAGCATTCACAAGCTCAACTTCATAACTTATCAAATCCTGTTATCTAGTTTGACGTGACCCCTCAGTCAAACCCGAGCTGGCAAATAAGTTGTCCACTATTCCGCTTTAATAACTTATTTGAACTAGCATGTTTCTTGTGTTGATATGTCTGTATGAATCAACGTTTATGGCTGAGTGATAGCATGCAAAATTCATTGTCAATTGCAATTCTGCTCATAGATGTCTTTTTGTCCTAACGAATGACAAAACAGCACACCGTAGACTTAGCAATAATGAAAAACAATCAGATTCAGTCGGTTCGTCCAGTGTTGTTAGCCTCGTGTTGAGCAAAAAAAGAAACAAATTGCAACGATGAGAAAATTACTGGTGAATGCGAATGGGCGAGTGTGCTTGTGTGTATGAAAAGTCACAGATGAGGATAGAGAACAGAGGAAGGGAGATGTACAGGGCATATCGACCTCTTAGAAACTGGTGGTGGGGGGAAACGGTCAACAGAGTGAGACAGAGGGGGAAACAAAAAGCAAAGCACAAGTGTTTGGTACAGTTGGAAAACTGTAGATCGTGTTATTCTCTTCTTTCTCGACCGGGAAATAGGTCGACTGGCAGCAGCCGAGGGTGGCGCGGTACAGTTCAGGAAGCAGGATTAGGTGGGATAGAAGTGAGCGGATGTAAGTGAACAGATCACATCTGTTCCAGTATGCAATTGTCCCATACTGTTTGGCTAATTGATCGATTTGTGGGAGTAGGGCTCCACGAGTGCTATTGTTAGTCAGTTAGTTGGAGTCGGACCAGAGATGACACAGAGAGATCCGGTTTTATTCCATTTCACGCACAACCATTAGGATAAGATTCACTTGATTCACGAGACGATTGGCACTGTTGAATACGACTTGTTGCCTGTCAAGATAAACAAACGANTAAAAGAGAAAGTTTGACAGAATCTTGAGGCAGTTTTATGGAAATGAGGGATGTGTTGATGAATTATAGAAGGAAAAAACTATCAGTTCTTTGAAAACAATTTTTGGTTTGGGAACAAGATCATGCGGTCAAATTTTAGGGACCAGAGAGTGGCTAATCCAAGGACTACTAGAAGAAAAATTTTAGTTAGGAGGTTGATAATGGCGGGATCCCAGTATACAGCCGACAGTTCGTTACGACGGTAACCAAAACCGTAAGATAGCTGCTACCCAAAAATTGTGCAAACTAGGCATCTAACGCATAGCAGAAACAACCGAGGTATTACACAGACATTGGTAACACAAAGCAAATCTGAAAGGATTTCATTTTACAAAGCTCGAGGTGGTGGATAGGAGAAAACCAAGCCACCTGATTGAAGGGTCCCGATTTGCGGATTATTGGACGCATATCAGCAAAAAGATGCCTGTCAAATTGTCTCGGTATTACGGACCATTTAGGCTCAATACTAAACCTATCCCATTAAAGTTTTATGTTTCGCTACTCTAATTACCAAGTTTTAGTGTACCAGTTAACACAAATTAATGGAAGACAAATAAGGGGTTTCCCTACTTCTATTGTTCAACACATCAAGATGAAAACTTCGGGCAACGAGCTGACAACACAAGTCCACGACTGCTTCAATCGCACATACAATGAAAACATTTCTCTTGCAATTTCCCTGGTTTCGGAAATGCGAGAAAGCAATAAGATGATCGTCACGCATCCCAGAATCACATATTCCTTGTTAAAGGCTCCGTGTTATGCCAAACCACATCCCCGAGCTAGTAGTCCTGAATTCATTCAGAGTAAGGTTTAAATGGTGTGTGAGTTTGAATGTTTTGAAAGAATACTGTCGAAGCTTCCGCGCATTAGGCAAGAGGTGGCCAGTGACCTCAGCCACAGCATACTAAAAAACCTATAGTCTATCTTTTAAAATGTGCGTATTTTTATTACACATCCACCTGTGATGAACAACAAACCAGGTAAACGTCATTGTCACGAGGACATACGGGACGTTTATGGAAACCGGTAACCTGAACCTCGGGACTTGGATTGGTGAACCACATAAGACCCCGCTAGACTAGATGTGTTATTGAGCCAGACGACAGCGGTGCCTACCACCAAGTCGCCAGTGGCAGTGGCTGAGTTTCAGTTTCGGGTTTCTCTTTAGAGATTTACTTTTTGCCTGGAACCATTCACCTGCCGTAAATAATTACTCTAGCTTGAAAGAATAACATACAGGGAGTAGGAAATGGACTCGGAACACAGTTTTAGTGAAAAGTCGGACAGTTTATCACAAATCGTGTTCTAATGAACGGGAGAAGTGAAAACTAGGGTCATGAGAAAGGAACGTTCACTTATTGGAACCAGCACTTTGCAATATGATAACTGGAATCGAGAAATGGGTATTTTCATACAAAATAGGTCGAATTAGAACACCTCTGGAGCCCAAGCGATTATCAAGTGCGAGCAACATCCAGTCACGGGACAGCAATGCGATTTGTTCTCGTTCTGTGTAGAATCCTCTCGCAAAAAACACTGTGATTACATAAATTGTAATGTACTGGTTAGTGGATGAATGAGCTTGACCACGACTGTTTATCTTACGTGACACTGATATAATCAAATGGTCGTCAAGCCCATTTGGGAAAAAATACACGGTACAAACTAATCAAACCTCACTGACTCCATTTTGATGCGATCATTTTATTCGTTAGCATACAACCGTTTGTCTTCAATAGGTCAACTGAGGTTGTAGGAGCATAGCTGACGGAATATTTTGGTATGGTTTTATTTTTAGTACACTGATGTGTGTGTGTGTGTGTGTGTGTGTGTGTGTGTGTGTGTGTGTGTGTGT
>UZAN01045828.1:21043-31174 GCA_900618425.1 Echinostoma caproni
GTTGGCAATCTTCTTGGGCCGTTTACGTATACACACGGAAATCAAGTTCAGCAGGGGGGTATGGTGGATTTCGCAATTAAAGCCGTCAAGTGTTCGATCAATAATGAGATCTGAAGAAATGTTCAGATACAAACCGGAATGGCACATATTCTTGATCGGATCGGACCAGAGAGAGGTTCTCAGAGCATTCACAACCGGCAGATAGATTCGTGCACTGAAAATTGAGCTCTAAATGCGAATAAATGAAACCCTTAAAAATGTGATGATAAAAAAGGCATGCGATAGATCTACTATCGACATTTTTACGAGTGTGTAATCAGGAGCGCATCAACATCACTGATTGAACAGTAAAGGAGGAGCAAGGAATTTAATAACAAGCTAAACAAAAACACTGATAAGTTTATTTTAGGAGTAAATTTTGTTTGTAAGGTGGACTTGAGAGCCGCAGTGTGAGAAGAAACGATCGGAATGACAACCAGATTGATTTACAGGAGCACGTGATGCTGACCTCTGACGCAGATTCTCAAAATCGAGTTGAGAATAAAGCATACCACAGATAAAGTTGAGCGTGGCTGTGTTGTTGAAAAAATGTTTCCAAAATCACTCTATTATCCATAATTGATCAACCTCTTTTTAATGAACACTTCGTGGGAATTAGCAGTGAACCATGAGGACATGCGACTGTTCCGTTAAGGCAACGTAAGTCGTGGAACCTGAAGTGGCGAATACCACAGAACAGCTGATTCACATCTATGCGATATATGAGCGGCTCCGATTTGAATGTGAACAAAGAACCGAACATAGTAAACAAGTCACCATGAGAAGGACATCATTAGAAGTCAGTCCTAGTAGAAAAAGATGATTTTGGGATTACTTCTATTCTCTAGATGTCAAGTATCTAGCGGTCCATCATTGACTGCCGTTGCATCACACTATGGAAAAGCATAGTTTCATGCATTTTCGTGCGCCGGTTTTGGTTGCTGTCTTTTGACCGCCCATTTCGATAAAAGAGCAGAATGAAGATTGGAATGTTGAGAGCAAATTCAAGATACAGAATTCATATAAACTGAGGTTGCAAGAATAATGAGCAGATTCGTGGGTGTCACTGTTTCCGACACAGCCTTGTCGCTCAGTGTCTCTAACCACCGGTTACCATGATCACGGGGTCCCCATCCAAGGAGCCCAACGGAACTTATGCAATCCAGTGCCTATTTAGCGTTTTTATACCCCCATGCCATGTCTTTGTTTGGCCGCCCTTGACCTTTTTCCAACAGCTACCTGTCTCGGAAAACATCGCTCGCTGTGTTAACCTAATGGGTGACAAGCGCAGCACATGTCCCAACCAAAGCATTGTACAAATGTTTCATTGTTGTTTGGAATCGTGAACAGTGTCTGAGCACGCAGATCCCACATAAAGCTCCAAATGGATGCACGTGGTTCGAACACTGCGATAGTGAAGCTGGTTGCCACCAAAGTCGGGTTACGTTAGTCAGGTTCCTACCTCTGACTGTAAAGCTCAGAGTAAGCCGGTGAAAACTAGATTCACCACTCGAACACTAACATCCTATCTACGGGTGGTAAACGGTTCTTCCGTCATCCGGGTCAGTATCACCGCCTAGCCAAAGACCTTATGTGGTTCGCCACAGGGATATGGTGTCGGTTGCCTCTCATCTCACTGTGAATACTACAACTAGCAGGATCACTTCTCAAGCGTGTTCTCACTCGAAAACCGCACTCACTAACATTCGTGGCTTGAACCACAATATTGATTCTGCACATCAATTTCTTCACTGCATTTACCCCTCTTGCTCTATTTTTATCCGAAACACAACTTTCTGCTTCTGCAGACACCAGCCGTCTTCGGTTTCCTAATTATTCTCTTCACACTTCGTTCATCCCCAAAGCTGGTGTTTGTGCTTTCATTCGTCATTTAATTGTTTCTACCTCGCTCTCCCACTTAAATCTCACCAACCGCGAGTTCCAGATTATGTGGCTTAGAATTCGGTCCCCTTCTTCCAATCACTATTTCTGCCCTGTATAGCGTTCCCCAAATAGTAGTGACTCTCCACTTTTAATATTTTTTCGGCAAACATTGATAGCATTGTTGAAGCAGACCCCAACGCACAGTTCACAATTTTGGGTGATTTTAATGTTCATAGCAGGGATGGGCTGTTACACTTTTCAGCGACATCGCCCCTTTGACGTGAAGCAGAAATACTTGCCCTATTAAAAAGCCCTCGCCAACTGATTGATATCCCGACTCGTATCCCCGACCGTGCTGGTGACCAGATCCTCTTATCACTGGACCCACACAAGCCACCAGAACCCAAATTTCAAATTTTTATTATGGGATATAACTTACAAAGACTTCGCTTTTACAAATCCCATAGGGTTTGGTTCGGTATTCATCCCATAGTCCTCAAAATATGCGCTCCAAAACTGGATCTCCTCCTACGCCGCTTATTCTCTCTATCCCTCGATTCCGAGATATTCTCGACCTCGTGGAAAATATTAGATGTTTTCCATCCCCAAACGCGACGACCACTCAGACCCAAACAACTACTGCCCCATCTCTCTCTCATATCAGTCATTTCGAAGATTATGGAATCAATGGTTCCTGATCAACTCCGTTACCAAATGGAGCAGAACAAGACGCTTAGCGACCGCCAGTACGGTTTTTGATCCCACAGATCATTCGATGACCTTCTGGCGCTCATTTCGCATACCTCGTCAGCGGCACTCGACAACCACGGAGAAACCCACATAGTGTCATTGAATATATCAAAAGTTTTCGACCGTGTCTGGAACGCGGGTCTGAGGGCTAAACTACCTAACTTTGGCTTTACTTGGGAACTTGTGTCCTGAATAGCAAGCTATCTCAAAGACCGCAGCATCTCCGTTCGAGTGGATGAGACCATGTCTCGTTCCGTGCCTGTGAATGCTGGTGTTCTCCAGGGTGCCGTACTTTTCCCTTCCCTTTTCCTGATGCTTACGATGACCTTCTTTTTTCAACTTCAAATCCTATTCATGCTTTTGACGATGACACCACCCTGCGTCCTTCTTTGCCCTAATCCCAACCTTTGTTTAATTCTGTCTTCCGCACTCAGCCCTCCCCATATTCCCCTTCTTCCGACCTGCAATACTCCCTCAAGCAACTTGGATGTCGCCCACCTAAGGTTGTTGCCAAATAACACTGTAATGTGCCATAAAATGGATTGCAGATTCTGAAGAATCGTCAATCACTGAATCTGAGGGCCTCGAACGTGAGGACCCTGATGCAGGTAGGTCAACAAGCTTGTCTGGCTCGTACAATGGAATCCTTGGGATCGATATTTGCTGCGTGTCGGAAACTCGGATCCAGGATCCTATTACTGTAAGCCACCTGAGTGTGCCAGATTTGTCCTCGAGATACGTTCTTAGCACATCAGGTGACGATGATGCTCGTTCAGTACGTCAACGCGGGGTAGGTATAGTACTCAGCAACAGGGCGGGGTCTTCTCCTGTTGACTGGATCCCCGTCAACAGTCATTTATGTGCAGTTCGTCAATCAATCAGCGTCCGGAAGGAAAGCAACATCAAAAGGTGTTTGTTCGTCATATCGGCATATGCACCGACTAATTGCGGTTTTGACACACAAAAGGACGCTTTCTACGATGAATTCACCGATCTCATGCGGCTGAGTCGAAGTTCCGACATAGTTGTACTTGTAGGTGACTTCAACGCGCAAGTTGGAAAAATGAGCGCATCGGCAGCTTGCTTAGGCGGTAGTTGTGCTCTGCCCTGCCAACGAACAGATAAAGACGATCGACTTCTTCAGCTCTGTGCAAACCATCATCTGTTCCTATCAAGCACCAACTTTCAACACAGACTTCGACGAACGGTACCGTGGCGCTCCAGTTCAACTGGTACGCTAACTCAAATCGACCACATAGCAGTAAGCTACCGTTGGCGTGGCTCCCTACAAAATTGCAGGTCCTATTGGACCACCCACGTTGAGTCTGACCACGCATTAGTTTTGATGCCGTTCACTCTGCAACTGACTGATCGTCAACAAATTAGCAAACTCGGATAGCTCATCATCGATTTTCTGTTCCTATAGTTCGTGCACTCTGAGTCAGAGCTAGTACGTGAGCTAAACGCGCTTCAAAGTGATGTGTTAGATGAGCAGTGAGATCAGATTAGACGAGCAATGTATTCCGCTGAGAATGTTGTTTGCGGGACTGAGCCTCATATCCGTCGAAGGCATTAGATATCTGGTGAGTGTGTAGCACTGATGAATCGAAAACGACAAATCCCGAGCTGCCAGGATCAAAACAGTGTTAGGTGGCGCCTGAAGCGTCGGCTGACGAAGAGCCTTAACAGGGACCGTGAGAACTGGCGGGCAACAATAGCTAGTGAGATGGAAGTAGCAGCTGCATCAGGGAGTAGTCAAAGAGTGTTCGGACTGATATACAACACGGGAGGTTGGCGAACTTCAGTTAGTGAAACAGTTTGCTACAAGAGAGGGAAAGCTATTCACAATAGGGATGAACGACTTGATCGCTGGACAGAATACTCCAGCGAACAGTTTAACTGGCCTGCCGCTAACTAGGTTGGCTCATCCGCAACGGAAGCTCCGTGAGCAGTCTCGTGTGATTCTCCAACAAAAACAGAAGTTCAGTCCTGCATTCAAGCTCCAAAGTGGAGAAAGACAGTAGGACCAGATGAGCTTCCTCCCACTCTCTTCAAGATGTGGAGTAATAACCTCGTAAGGTCTATTACCACCCTCGACAAGATTGCGAAAAACACCGTGGGATAAGTTTGATTCCGATCGTCAACAAAGTGCTATCCTCGGTCATACTTCGAAGTCTGACTCCTTTAAGAGAGATCAACATCCGTGAACAGCAAGCCGGATTCCGGCCTGGTCGTGAATGTATTGATAAAATGTGTATGTTGCATCAGGTACTCGAGCTGCGTCACACCCACCACCGGCCAACGATCGCAGTGTTCCCTGACCCGAAAGGAGCTTTCGACTCAGTTGACCGCAAAGCTTTGATGGGCTCCCTTCTTCGAAAAAGAATGCCCCAGAGGTACATTTACCTACTGAGGTCACTGTACTCACATACCTCCGGTCGTGTAAGGGTTTACAACAAGCTAAGTAGGCCGTTCGTCACCAGCAGCGTCATCCGTCAAGGATGCCCTCTTTCGCCTTTTCTGTTCAGTTTCGTCGTAGACGAAATACGGGAGAACGCACTAAGTGGACCCCAAAACGTAGATATTGAATGGGCAGCTGGAGAAAAGCTGTGCGATTTAGAGTACGCCGATGACATCGTCTATCTGTTCGAATGTATCGAAGACGCGCAAAGCACACTTAATAGACTAACAAGTGCAGTAGCCACATTGGGTATATGCTTCGCACCTTCAAAGTGCCAAGTGGTGCTGCAGGAATGGGTTTCGTCTACTCCCGCTCCGAAACTAAATGGTTGGTTGGAGACATTGAAGGATATGGCAGCGAACCGACAGCAGTGATGTTCTTGTTGTCATTTCTTATCAGGTTAGAATGCCTGAAGCGGTATGTATGCAGAGTTCGATTGCGTACTCTGTGTGTTGATCATAGAGGTTCACCTTCTTCCCCCTCCTTCAAAATAGGCCCATCCCTGTCCACCTTAAATTGTACCACTAACATTGTACGCTTTGCGAGTTTGGCAGCGATCGGTGAAGTTCACCTCACTATATTTCGCTATAAGATGATGATGATGTCCCGAATAATTACCGTCCTGTTCCTTTCACATCTGTTCTATTTGAAACCCTTTGCTCCAATCATCTGCTTTTGCCCGTTGAATTTTAAGGACTCCTGACCGATCGCCAATACGGCTTCCAAGCACTGACCTGATGTCTCTCTTCTAATAATTATGGTGAGCTGCATTTGATACACGGAGAAACGCACCTGGCCTCGCTCGGCGTTTCAAATGCCTTCGACCGAGTTTGGCGCAAAACTGCCTACGTTCCATTTACCTGCGGCTATCGTATATTGTTTTTAAAGTTTGCTCTGTAAGCGAACCATCTTTCGAGTCGATGTGGTTCTATTTCAGCCGTTCCCTGTATGTACCGGCGTCCTCCAAGGTCCACTACTTGCGCGCACCATCCTCTATTTATCACTAACTTTCCTTGCAAGACTTTCAATCTAATCCAATCGTTTTTGGATGACGCCATTTCATTGCTTCATGAATGTAGTGCGGTCAGCATGTCACTGGACTCCTAGCATGACCACATCTCGCATTACATTCAATGCAAACCATGGAACTTTTTTCTTTTTATAAAGATTATATTTTCAAGTGCGTAATGGAGGATTTGATTCGGTTTCAAATGGGAATTCGTCGTATATATGGCAAATGAAGCGTGAACTGAAGCACTGGACAACTGTTTCGACCTGTTTAGGTCTCATCAGCAGTGCGAATCCATCGACCTAACTGGGGATCGAACCCAGGACCTCACTGGAAGAAGCGATAGAATAATGGATATAGGTGCAGAAACCAGCTTTAGGAAGAAAAGAAAAACTAAGGAAGTATTTAGGGATTTGAAGGAGAGATTCGCGTATCGATCAGAAAGCCAAGGGAAGAGGATTGGAGAAAATGATGTACAGAATTATTATTAGGGTTTGAACTACGAATGTTAGTGAGGACAATAGAGCGTTGTAAGTTTTTAGGTGGAGTGCGCGTTCTATGATTCATGTGAGTTGTATTTTTCATTTGAGGTGTGAGAGAAGACCGGCAACCCAATTCTGGGACTTGGAGTGGTAAATCACATAAGGTACCAATAGGTGGAGCATGGTAGTGAACCGGCGACAGCAGGGTTGCCCACCACCTGGAGAAGTAGATGACATTTAAACCGGATATCTCAGTCGCCCAGTGAGTTGGTTGATTTAAAAGTCCCATTACTTACGGTACTCAACCGTGATAGTAAAATTGCTCTGGTACCCTAAAACAGTGCTCTGTGTTAGTCATATAATGTCGGTGGTTTTCATCCTATGCCGAGTGCCCCCACAACCTGTTCATTCCATATACTCACTTAGTTTGTATACTTTGAGAACTTTACAGTGTGATAAGCAATGAAAGAGAAAGGCCTTATAATGGCTGCTCGGTTATTAAAATTAGTGACTTTGAATGTCGAACCACAAATCGTCCTGATGGGGTCAGCTTGGGCCAGATGACGTCGATGCGGCTTTCCACCGCAATAGTCGTTTCTTTAAGCTACATGCACTTAATCAGTTTAGCTGGTATGCGTTAGCATTGAGTCGCTCAGTTTTTATCGTTTCTGATGGAGTAAATATCTTCTTTCTATTTCACATGGAAGGATTCTATTTGGTATTTTCTGCAAATGAACCCATTTTTTAGTTGACTTGATTCTTCCCAAAGTATCCACAAAATCTCCATGCTGTTTTTCAGTTCATTTATCTTTCTATTGTTTGTAGTAGCCATTGAACACTTCCATCATTCGAATAGCGGAACAAAATGGCAGCAGCGAGGTGGTCCAACACAAATGCACCTCAAGGCCCACTTATGAGCAGTGCTAATGCAACACGTCAAATCATTTTTGAACCAACTTTCGTCAAGGTACATCATCTTTGCATACAATTAAAGTCCATATTCGTTCCAGATGGAAGAGGTAGATTACGCATCAACTCAGAAGCTCAAAGAAGCGTTTTACAAAGTTTGTTACACATGTACTTAGCGTATATCCGATTGTTTGTGCAGGTGGAGAAACGTTATCCAGGCTTCAGCCAGGAATTTATCATTGGTTTACTTCAGCGGTTGGGATTGGAGAAAGAGGTGGATTTGTTTGAAACCGGCCTTCGAATTGCTGGTTTTCAAGAAGGAGGTAGCAATAAAATCAGCATTATGCAGCATATTTTTTTCATCCCTCAGCTCCCATTCATCGTACCGGACATCGGCGCCAACAGTTAATGGAGTTAGAGCATCGGGCACAAGAGCTGAAGAAGATTTTGAGCACAATACCGGATGAGATTTGTGATCGTCGATGTTTTATTGAGTTGATTAAGTAGGTCCAAGTCCCAGTTGAATAATTGTTTTTCTTTTTTCAGACTTATTGCTAGTGCAATCAAACAGCTTCTGGATTCAGTCACACACGTCTACGAATCTTCACCTTCCGGGGCTCACAAGAAGGCGCTCGGGGAGCAAAAGCAAAATTTTTTACTCTACTGCCGACAGTTTAGCTCGAATTTGAAAGACTACTTTAAAGACAACAAGTAGGTTCTGATGCTTATGCTATTGCCATTCATTGATTCATTATTTTTAAATAATCATTGCTATTTTAAACTAATTTATCAATCTAGTGTTGTGTTTAAATTAGCTCAGGACGAAACAGTTGTCCAGTGCTCTCTGTCGGTCATCACACATTTCCATCACAACCATTTCAATTGCAATGTGAAATCCTGTCTGTTGTCGTCGGAAGACTGTCACAGTTATGAATAAACAAATTACACATGAAAATGTTCAGGTCGTTTAAGTCACCGTCATCGACGTACTTTGGTCCCTAAGGTCCGAGGTTCGAACCCCTTCCCCAACCTCCAGCATAAGTAGTGAGCCTCATGTTCATGCGGAGTAGCACTCATTCAGTAGCTCGTGACTGATGAAAGAACTACGAGGAGGGCAGCTGTCGAGCTTCTGTTTTTGTATTCGTTTTCGATTTGTTGTTTTTGTCTTTCTGCTTCCCTTCGGGAGCCAAAAATAGGTTTGCGAGATTTAACTGTTGCTATGCACTAGTGCATCAAATCGTCCCACCAGTTTGTACCTGTAGCTTGCTTGTACAAAGTTAAAACCGATTGATTCACTCAGTTCATACACATTCGGAAACGTTTGTTTTTCCGATGAGAGGGAACTGAATACGAATGTTCGCCTACTTCGTCGCGCATGTCGGTTTGGATCTGTTAAGTTTTATACTGTGCTAGTAAATTTCAATCCACCTGGCAAGGATGGTACCGAACCAAAAATCTATTCTCCTGCTGTTCCATTGGTCAATGTTCCCAATTGGTTCCAATAGTCTCGATTACCAATCGCGTGTAGTATTGGTAATAGACGGATTTTACTCAGTCCCATATCCAAACCAAGCGCATGCTCAGCAAGATTGTAGGGTTAGCCATAGATGTAAGATTTTATCCTGATGTATTCCGGAAGTATTTTTTATTATACGAAAGTGGATAGAGTAAAAGGGGTAAACCCCATGATCCAAGGATATGCTGTACGTGGGAAGGTAAGGGGAACATTCAAGCCAAAACCATCTTGTGGATTCTGAGTTTAAAGGTAAGGAAGTTGTACGTTGAAGGGAAGACCGAAATGGACTAAGTGTTCAACAGCTGTTCTGTTCTTGGGAAAAATGATGATTGAAAGTTAGAAATGCGACACCTGGGGATAGTCACTTGAAATGAGTGGCTAGCCGCTTGTGCGCGGGGTCTTCAAGAAAGAGCAAGCGGGAGACGAATAGAAGCGGAAAGTTCACTAGAGTAAAATCCAAAGTAGTTTTGATGGAATAAGGATAAAAAAGCGACTATCCGACGGTGAGCTAGTGACTGAAAATTACGTGTTAGGGATGGGTCTTTGATGATACGAATAGCCTTACGTTGAACTCGATGAAGAAGAGAAAGAGGTGGATCAAGCTCCACCCCACACATGACTGCAGTATTCAAGTGTAGGGCGAATCTGAGCTTTGTAAAGCGACAAGGGGTGATTTGGGNTGCGCAGGAGACAAGTAGATAAATATATAGTGACCATAAATGAGAAAAATATAAGGTAAGGATTGCATGGATTTGTAAAACGGAGAATTTCATGTGAGTATTGGAGGATTTGATTAGATTTCAAATGGGAATTCGTCGTGTATATGGCAAATGAAGCGCGAACTGAAAAGCTAGGAAGCACTGGACAACTGTTTCGACATGTTCAGGTCTCATCAGCAATGCGAATCCATCGAACCAATTACCTCATGGGCAGAACGTAAACACACTACCCACTCGGCCACCGGACAGCTGATCAGGCCGTTTTTCATTTTCCATTTACACGCTATAGCATAACCCATCTTTCCATCACGACGAGACTGCACCTTGACGCGGTGTGATGGCTTGCGTGCCTCCATGACCCT
>UZAN01045829.1:0-29633 GCA_900618425.1 Echinostoma caproni
TTAAATTAACTTATTCACACTCGGAGGCCAGATTGTATTTGAGGATATGATCCTACCTTGGGTGTGCTCACTTCTAGCGACTGTCATGTCCTACTCGTTGGCTTGCTTCAACTCCCGGATGTGATCAGTGATCCCTGAGCACCACTGGAAAGTTCCACTCCATCGGTTGAACATTTTTTCTATTCACACAAAACTGTAACAACTGAGCTGTGTGCAATGAATTGGATACTCTTTATTCGGTCTGATTTTAATTAGTTTTCCAGGTTTCATCACGTTAACTCCGTTGACGCAGAAATACCACCGTGAGTAATGTTCCTCAGTGCCATTAGCACTCATTTATTTTATGAAACACAGTAAATCTGCAGAAGAAAGATGCAAACCAAAGGGCTTACTCAGTCTTTTTTCCGACCATACACAACGTTCATTGTGATTGATTCACTCAAATATTTTTTTGTTGGTGATATGAATTTTCAGGTCCCAGTGCTGTATTTTGCACTTTTTGTGTCTCACTCTACGAAATTTCAAGCATTCCTCAAATAAGAATACAGTTTACCAGCAATGGAGTTTCATGTGTGATAGCCGACAAAGAGCACTGGATAGCTGATTCGTTCCTGAGGAGGTTTCGCTTCCGTTTTAAGACTCGAACCACAAACCTTTTGTCGATGGAGTTGAAACCCTTGATTTTGAGCTACAGCTGGGTCGCCAACACCCTGAACGCATGTCTATTTATATTAATCATTATTCGGTTTGTTTTTGTGCAAGTTTACTGTTCCCAGACAGGTGGAGTATATTCGTGAATCTGAATAAATAAATCAAATCCAGCGCTTTGAAACCGGATATATAGTACACAAAGTGCTTTAAAGCACCCTGTTTTCTGCGACTTTTCACGAATGTCCGTATGTAGGATCATGAACTTTGGTGTGCTAGCTTATTGTCCTGCCACTATATTGGGCTGGTATACGGATGTATACTTCGACTGAGCAAAGTCAAATTCACTCCGAATAACGTCTGAATGATGCGGAATGCTTTGGCATCTCCAACCCCGCCGCCCCCCCCCCTCAACCTGGTGATCAAATGGAGCGACATTTATTGCTAAGACCTGACAAATATATACAATGATATTTTAGATCGATTTTCTGTTATTTTCTGAGGATGCCAGATATTATTTCGTGGATGAGGCTGAAAACAATTAAGCTTAATCGCCTTTTGGTTGCTGATATTCTTGAATCGGATGAAGACGATCATTCAACGTTCGGATGTAACACTCATCTCATCACAATCCTTCTCAATTTATGATTCGTGATAGCAAAGTAGTTTTTTAACAGCTAACATCGAAGGCTCTATCGTCAAAGTAAAATTACTCCCGCGTACGTCCTTCGGTATTTTAAAGCAAAAGTCTTCCATATTTATTACACCAAGCCTGATAATTCTAAATCTGGAGATTCATGAAAAATGACAGAAAAACAGGATGTCTGTCAATCACTGGGTGGGGAAGTCGAGTCATAGTGGTGGGGTTTTAACCCACGAACTGAGAGACGCTGGAATAGGGACTGTGATATGTTATGCATGTACACACCTAATCAATCTAATCAACCATCCACCATGCGAATAAACAGTTTACTAGTATAATGCGCGCTACCACATGGATCAAATGACTGATAAGTAGTCTCGGGCTTTACAGCCTTGTTGAACACTGAACGCTGATTAGGTTTCACTTTTCAACTCCACAGTAAAACTGGATAAAGCTATTCAAGCAAAACATTATCCTCAGTGTGCCGTATTCCAGTCAGCATTTACACAGCACTGACAAATAATCAAACTACAATAATCGAATATTTGGATGGAGTGTAAATCAGTGGCCTCAAAGAAATTAGAACTCACACAAGGACGCCAAACGAGGTGTTCAAGTTCACTCAAGACTACCAACCTTTTCATAAATAGAAAGAAAAAATTGCGTTTCCATTTTTACGATGAAGTTTCCATGCTGCGGTAATTAGATTATCATTATTTTCACTACTGGGAATCAAATTAAAAATCTTTGACTTGATCACAAGTAGGTTAATAGTGAGGTACTTATGTTGCGAAATACTTGAAAATAAAAGTAAAATCTCTTTACTGAATAAAAGGAGTTTAATTTACTACAATAACGGAACCATTGTTAGCCTGACATTGTAAACTTAAGATGCGGTACACACCTATTGGCTGTTTAGTTTAGATTTCCTCTTTGCCTTTCGACAATGAGTGATACAATTAACGCGATCAGCTCGGCGCCTAACTCATTTTTTTTAAATTTTACCTCCTTTCACTGAATATATAATTATAAAATTTTCAGGGAGGGAGAAGCGGTCAATCAAAGAGCCGCCATACAAAATAGAATGAGGAAATTCAGTCGGTGTTGGTGGTGGGATTCGAACACACTTCAATTGGGGTGATAATTTGATGACCATCATCATTCAACCACTACCATCCAAACCAGAAAATCAGTCGGGTCACTAATTAACTCCCACAGGTCAAATAATCACTCGCTATTTACATTCTTTGATAAATTTTCCAAAATAAACTAAACAGCCATCATCCTAACTTGGGTGCTTGTTTTACGGGTCCTCGGACCTCAAGTCAAAATAACAGAATACCTTCATAGCATAAAAGATAGAGTTTCAGAAGGCCTGAGTGTGACTCTTCCCGTGTGGGTCTCAATCATAAGGTTGGGTATTTATTCTCCATATTCCTGATACATTTTTTTATTATTTTTTAATTTAGAAATTTATCAGACATGATGAATGAACTCTCAAAGTGTGAGACCCAGGGAGTAAAAGCAATACGGGGAGCCCCGTAATAATAATAGTAATAATAACAATGATTTAGATAGTGAATGTTTGGACTAGCCCATTCGGTTTTTCACAGGCACCAGGCACTGTTGAGGATATTTCCATCGCATTTAAATGCATGCAAACAGTGGGGAATTAACGATCTCCCAGGGAGCGAAACCCACAACCAACATCATCAACTGTGCCTGGTGCCTGTGAAAAAACCGAGTGGGCTAATCCCAACATTCACCACCTAAATTGATTGAGCTATTCGCACAAGTTGATAACCGTCGATCTCGTAGCTCAAGGGTAAGGGTTTGAAGTCCCAGCCCGAAAAATCACGGTTCGAGTCCTGAAAGGGACACAAATAGTACGCACTGCTGAGCAATCCCAAAATAATAACTGTCTTCCACGAATACCCTTTATCAGTCCAGCATGTAAGCCCGGAGTTCATAAGTGCATAATTTGTTAAATGACTCCTTAGTGAGCCTATCTATATTCGGATTTAATGTGAATCATTCTTATTGTTACGTGAAATAACGAACCCTATACAACAGATCTATCTTGAATCGGTAGGTCATTCGAACTGTTAATTGGTCTCATCTATTTAACTGCATTTTTTCATGTGATTTTGATGTGTGACGCTTTCCGTTCCGGTGAGAAAACTTGTCTGCAATGGAAGTATGGAGAAACAAAAAAATGATTGCAAGTTCCTGAATTATTTAATCTATCAGGAGTAGACGCGTTGCTCAAGTTCACAGTTCGATCCCATTCCCAACTAGATCAAGGATCTTCCAGGTTGACCGTTTTTGTTTAAGTGCTCCAGCAATTTTTAAGCCTACACAGACTATGATGGGCTCATTGGATGGTTATTTCGGATACACAATTGGAAATATCGCGTTCGTACTTTTCTTCCTGTCAAGATGAAGCCATTGCGTTTCCGGCCAGTTTCCATTGGTTAAACGCTTGACTGGAGCTCATACAGTGGAATTTGAAAAAAACATACCAAACTGAATCATCTGAAGAACTAAAATGTGACAGTGTAATAATAATAATACAATATATAGACAAATGTGTAGGGACTAGACAAAATTTAAAAGAGTGAAACTCACACCGAGAACACACAAAGATCTTGGATGATACCTTATGTTTGTACAATTATCTGGGCTCATCGAACTATATCCATGCTAAATCATTAAGCCCACCAGAATTTTCGCAGTTTGAGTTCCTGCAGAGACAAGAAAATCTCAAGCATTGCTGAAGAGCTCCCATAAAGGACGAAAGAGCAGTCTGATGCTTGTTTCTATTTTGTCGACCAGCATATATATATACATCCATTACAAATATGAAGCAATCTCATTAAAAAAACTCGGTAATAATTGATTAATTTACTTTAAACACTACAAAACACTTCTCAGAATGTTTTCATCCCTTTCTGGATTTTGAATATACGGATGAATACCTTATACATTTTTGTACAATTTACACTCTGCCTACTACTGCTACTGCTACCACTATTATATACTGTATTACAAGACCAAACCCGTATCAGTAGGACTGTATAGATCGAGAACTGTTTGCGACCAAATATTTGTTGACCAAATTTTGCGTCAAGTGACGCGGAAAACAGAAGAATGTAAAATTCAGATCAAGTAGTCTAATCATCATTGTAAGTTGTGAGAAAACAAGATTGCGTCCAGACACTGTGTTCTAATCAGGATCCTGAGTGAGTCAGTAGTTCAATAATGAAAGGTATCTCACCTGTCACGTGGCATGATAGTTCGACTTTGTTAGTCTGTGACGAATTTTGGTGGTGGTGATGTCCTTGGTTGCTTGGTTGAAATTAAAAATGAAAGGGAAGATAAAAGTAGTGCCCAATCCGTCCACAGATTTTTTTCACAGCCGCTCTAGAGCCCTCGGGCAAGTCAGTAGTTCACGTAACAGGCACCAAGCCTGTCGAGCTGTCACATCCATTCCGGCATGTGAATGTCCACGAAATATATCCAAATGAGGTAGAAAATAGTGAGGACAGTACCGATGTTGAAGACAAGAGATCAACTGTAATAGAACACCGTTTATACGATCGGGTAAAGCTTCTGTGGTCCATTCGCTTTCTCGGGGATGTTTTTCACATTCATGAAGCACGAGTGTTTTCAAATCATACTCCTGTAGTGTCGGTTCGGACATTCCGAGGAACGCAGTTGTCTCGCTAGTCAAATGACTCTGATGTGGTGCGCTCCCGGCCAAACCCATCAAATGTTGATCAGCAAGTGTTTTCAAAATGTTCAAACATTGTTTCCGTGATCCGGATGCTAACAGACGTTCTTCAGCATCGTAAAAATCAAGTAACCAAGCGTCCCCTTCAGCTGATGCCTGTTTATCTTTAGTATAGACAGATTCTTGACTTAAAAGACAAAAACCTTCTCGTTTTACTTCGTTGATCAAATGGGTTGATGGCCATTGAGCCCCTGTCAGTGAGTTCAAACTGTTATTTATCAGATTGCTCGGTGGCCAATGACTGGCCGATCGAGGCCACAGCCCGGAGCATCGAAAAGCTGGTGTGATTTGTAAAATATATCGCTCACGTATACAGATACGTACTTCACTCGTGTGTCCCAGCATGCGTAACATGCTCCGATATCCACATTTTTGCAAAGCTTGTCCAACTAGACTGTGAAATCGGGCACGAATTTTCCTGGCCGACAGGTAACCGGATGCGGTGATAAACTCGACCCACAGCGACATGGAACGTTTTCTACCGTCAGACAGTTTAAGCACTGCGCCACCGGGCACACTCCCGTCGTCCACAAAATTGAACACACCCATCTGGTTGAGAAACAGGGTGACTTCGAAACAGGTTGGGGAGAGGACCCGAAGCCCATCGTAATAGGCCAAACCTCGATTGGGTGAGGTCTGGGTCAGATCATCCACCAGGCCCGTCTGTGTATTTTTCGGATGAACTAGTTTCAGTGTGCTGATAAAGCGAGGCTCTTGTAATTCCACTTCGTGTAGTATTTCCTGAGCGATATGGACCACTTCACGCAGTGTTTTAGCAATCTGACTTCGACGAGTTTCCACACGACGACTGTAGAACAGGCTCAGATAACCACTGGCAGGATTAGGTATGGCACTGACAAGCATGGTGCTTGATTCGCGGTTGGAATGTATACTTTCTACTCCTGTAGCATACGAGCTATTACTCGATGCGAGTCGTTCATCTGGATAAGAGTTTGATGCCGATAAGCCACTCGAAATGTCTGCCATATCCCGGTTAGATGTGAGTACTCCAATAGAAAGGGAATGTCCGTTTCGCTGAATTTCCCCGTATGAACTGGTACTGTTGTTATTGTTAGCTGCATCTAACTCGTTTTCATCATGATCCGGACAGGTAGTCAGAAAAGGATTAATCATGGGCACTGAAGTCATAGTATTCATGTGATGTGCGGTATCCGTCCGTTTTACAAACACGATAGATCACAGATGACTCGATGGCTATTTTAGAAGAATGTAGAAAATTCGAATGAACGGAGAGATGTTTGATCTGAATTGTGGTTCAGGCCATTCCATTTATCGATTCTCTCACAGTTGTCGAGATAGTCGCTTCACCGTTCAGTCTCATCCTGCCATTTCTCTGCAGATGCCGAATTGTTGTTTTAATCTCTCTCACACTTCTGTTCCCCTAGTCATCGCCACACACACACACATGGACACCTCCTGCCCTACCACCCTGACCTACCACACATCCATTGCTAACCGACTATCCCCGTCTGCCCAACTCGCGGGGATTTTCCTTGTCCCCTTGAGTCAAAGCGAACCAATCAGATTACAGGGAATTGGTGCGGCCAATCACCGGCAGGTTTTATTTGTCCAATGTACAGCTCGGCTCGCGAAACGGATTTTGAGTTAAGGGGACCCAGTACACAGACAGGTCAAACAATTCCGCTCGATTTGAACATTATTCACAGGTTTATAAAATAGATAGATGCAGAAGACAGAAATGATCACCCAAAAATGAACCAAACTGAAATAATTCCAAATGTCCAAATACAAATTAATATTTGGCCCCTACTTTAATAATGATAATAATAATATTTAATAATTTGAACACAAGTTGTAGGCGAAAATATGTTTCCGGTGAGTTCCTTATCAAGCCAGCACAACCACATTTATATGAGAAAATAACGAGAAAGTGTGTCAAACAGTCGAGGTCAAATAATTATAGCAAAGGGGTGGGGTAGGGACACCTTTGTCACTCGTTCTGCTGTTCAGATAAGAACGGGTTACGCAAGCGTTGATAATTGATTTGAGTCATCGCAACGCTCATGCGTGATGTTGTCCGCTTTGGGCCATGGAAGTTTAAGTGCCTGAACAAGTGTTTTTTGAGCACACAATTCTGGCTTCAACAAGTGGATGATAATTGCCTCGGCTGTTGCTAGTGTTTTAATTCGAACAGCCTTGGATTTGTGTTGTGGGACGCGATAAATGATGGTGAAAGCCGAATTAGTATCCACCCTATGTCCAGTTTCGACCAACTGTGCAACAATGAAACTGGAAATAACTCAGATTACTCCGTGTCTAAGCCAAGCGGGTTGATGTTCCTTGATGCTGCCTTGACGTACGACCTACAGAGGTGGCACTTGAATTGGTAGATGAGCATTGACGAGGTCAACATAGGCAACTTATTTTTGTTTTGACATCGGATGACGGGTGATGTTGAGAACACGCATCTGAGTTTGGCATCATTGAACGTTGTTTTGACTGCCGACAACCTGTGTTCTGAGTATGACTATGGGTTTGGGTGATTTAATAATTTGATAATAATAATAATTAATAGCAATTTAGTAATATATATATATATATAAACATATATATATTTAATAATATTGTCCTATGACTCTTGTTAATTGTTGCGCAACTAAAGTGCAACCACTTTTCGCGAGTAGAGCCTCCGATCAACTAACTACGGGAAGCTTAACACCGGCAGTAGGTCTGCACGCAGGTCTCTCTTTCGAAAGTCCAGTTAATTGTGTCTACACATATTACCCGAAGTGCATTTTTGTAGAATTGTAAATAATACAGATAGTATTAGGAGACACAATGTACATTGCGTCATTTTTTGATGGTCCATTACCGATGGCAAGTTTTCTTGAAAGTACCTCAGACTAGAGTGACACATCAAACAAATAATTTTTGAACATTAATGAAATGACGAAGATTAGAGGTGTTGGTCCAACTCGTGTGACAGGAATCTAAATTAAGAAGTATATTTCACTTTCCTTTATCATACTTGCGTATCGATAGTTGCAGATGGAGAGCCTTTATTCCGAACTGCAATGTTCTTAATTCTCTGGTATAACCAGTTAAATTGGCACAATGATAAAATTATTGGTAGTGCGAAAGTTACAGCTCAGAATTTGAAAATATTTGGTGCAGAGTAGCATGGAAATTTATTCTTTCTAATTCTGATGATTGTTTGATGAATGTATTTATTTGGATCCACAAAGGTATTTTCAATAGCACTCCTTTACATGCGGTGCAAAGTAAATACACAGATAAATAAACAAATCAATAATAAAATTGAAAACATTATTGAACACTCTACAAAGGAGAGGAAGTATCGATTTTTCCAACAAATTCAAATCGCATCGCCCGTCCATTTGGCGTTTTTTTCACTGGCTGGCGGAGAAGGGTAACCTGTTGACCTAGTTTTCCAAAGCAATCCATTTCAAAGGTCAAAAAGTAAACATTCATCCCGCCTAACGATCTTCGAAGGAAGTAAATACTGAGCAGCTTGTTGTTGGCATCCCGCACGTGACACTCTGGATAGTGCTGAGTTCTGTTTAAAAAATACACTTACCAGATATGTGCAGAATATTTTCTGTCTGTCTGTTATGTGATTCAGGTTTATTTATGTAATCGACTAAACCGAAAAATGATCTTCACTAAGCGTAGAAAATGATGAACCCTGTAATTTTGATGACTTACCACTAGCTTATGCAAACTAGCCCTGTTACTTAGGAATGGAGAAATGTATTAGGCTACAGCAGGATCAACAGTAAATGGATCTCTTAATGCTCCGGTATTTAATTACACCGTTCCACATTAACTACAACGAGGAGCAATAGTTTCTGGTATATTGCTACCGTGCCAAATTTAAAACGCATATTATTATTCCCCCGAATGCAACTCGATGCCACAAAGTCAGAGCCGTGATTAGAGTATAACTGATTAAGTGTCATCAGTAGTCCGGATAAGTCATCCATATCACGTGACACTAATTTCGCTCGTATTTCAGTGCGTGAGAAAAATGCATTATATTTCCGGTTCATTCTCCTCATTTGGTAGTCTGTTGGAATGATATATATATTCAACGACAAGTTTGATCAGCTCTTTAAGTTCCCATAGTTTCAATTGATAGTTGAAAAAGCAAGAAACTTGATGAGCACTCATCAAATCCCTTTATTAATTAATAAATTCTAAGTGCTTATAGAAGGCGCGCTACTTCCACAATTATACTACTATTACTACTACTACTAATAATAATATACCAATGACCATCATATTTATCTAATACCTGTGCTTTGATGTGTGAAGAGTACGAAATTGTCTTCTAAGCGGCCGGCTTCTTCCACTCACCAAAAATTTCAGCCGCATTCAGTTGATCTTTAGGAAACTTCTTGTTCAACTTCCGTTCAATTAGTACCAAACCATTACTCTTCTTTTAACAGTGAAGCTTTTAAGCAAAGTGCCAGGAAAATAAATTTCTGCAAGTCTTCTCGACATTGAATCCCTCAGATGTTATAAACGAGCCCTAAGATTTCTCGTAAATGGATCTCCTTGTTGCGTTAAATACTGTGATCTGACACTGCTATCTTTGAGGAAGTTTTTAATGATGGGGGGCTGGTTGGGAGGAATTTGTTTAAATGCAAACCTTGTAAATGGTTGGATCCCATCCGGTCCAGCTATGTATAAATTGATTTTACTTATGTGAGATTTTTCAAACGAACTTCGCTGTCTGACGTGAGACAGGGAAAGGAATATTTGTGCAAGAAATAACCATTCTACCCAAAACATTTTGTCCCAAAGTGTCTACGAATAGAAGCTTGGTCATTTCAAACAAAACCTTTTGTATCAAGCAAATAAAAGCACCATCTTTTGAGCATCGACTAGAGTGAAGAATCGGCAAAATTGGGTGGCTCTAAAAGACGATCACATAAATGTAAGGTTAACAGTATGTTCAGGAACAAAGGATAGCACTTACACCACCACAGAATTCACTAAAGTTTTCCATACAAATTCATTGAAGGAATAACCCGGTTTTCTGCTTTCAATTGAATTCGTACATTTCGGTCGGACAATCTTGGCATTTTTTCGATTTCTCGTAAATCACAGCTTAAACAAAACAGTTAAGAGACAATTTCAAATTCGGAGGTCGAGCGTAGTAATCAATTTATTTCGGAGAATTGAACGCAGCATTGGATCTGCTTAGTTGGTGTACATGCAATGTAGTGCACTGCAGTGTTTCATGTGATTGTTAAGCCATCTCTCATGGATTTTAGCCTTACTCGCCTTGGTATCATTTGGGTGACCGATTAGTACAGATGCATGTCACAATAACCAGGTCCTATGTTTATCCAATCAGAAAAGGATGCATTCTGTAGCCGAAGAACCGCCGATGGGATACAACCCGGGCAAGACACGTTCACTAAGGTTTGTGAATCACAAAGACCACGGAAAAAAACGAGCCCCCAGTGTGTCCGCGTGTGTACACGGCCGGGAAACGGTCAAAGTTAAAAAAAACATTGGTGTGAGCTACAAACGAGGAGCGAATGTTGAAGAGCCAGGAACGAAGACTCAGCAACCACCACAAACACGGTGGTTGCGCTCAATGCTTAGTTCTCGAGTCCCGAAATACTCTGATCGACAAAGCCACAACCCAAAATGCTTGGCCTATGCAATCCAAATTTTCCGTTGAGAACACTCCTTCCACGCTGGACACAGTCCTCATTGCAGTAAACGAAACACTGGTGGTAGTTGAGTCAACAGTGCATTTTTGAGGCTGACTGACATTTACAGTCCCAGATTATGCACCCAGAGGTATTTAAATGAGGCTGAACCATGGCAGCCACAGCCATAGGCAAACTGAAGCCCCTTCTGTATGTCGTTTGATCAACTGCATCTTCCCTCTCTTTAAGGTGACTGCACAAGGATGGGTTTTGAGTAGTTAGGGTTAAACTGTGTATCTGGTGCATTCTGTGAGTCCGTTCACATGAAGTAAATGATTGAACCAATTGAATTTCATTGTATTTTAACTTGACTGTCGCGGATCAATAAACGGATTGCGCTGTACAATCAACATATAATTTACTTCTAGTAGGCTTTGCAGCGATTGATTGACAATTTTCTTGTTTTATTTTGAATTCAACGCCGCAGACGTTTCTTATCATAACTGATCGCAGTTATTTTGATAAATGTGATAATTATAGGAACACGACCGCAAATCCAATTGGAGTTGGGAGAATAGGTGGCGATATCTTTTAGCAACCAGAAAGAAATTCATTTCGGACTGGACATATCTAAGTTTTCATCGGCTAATCCGATTCTCCTTTGGGGATCGAAATACAAGTATTCATTAGTGTCATTCAAATATTGCAAAAAGTGGTCATTCCTAATCCGAATCATGTCTCCCAGGATTACGCTCAGGTCGAACCGTTCAGATGCTGATCACTTGGATAATAGCCATTTGGTATATGGAGCGTTCCTAAATACCGAAAGGTAACCGACAAAAATGAGTTTAGTTCACTTCCGACCACAACACACACACACGCATGGTCCTCACACAGTTGATTGAGCACTGAACGAGAACAAGACAACAGGTAAAAATGACGAACAATAAAAACAACAAAAGAGTCAGCTTTGATTGGGTCTCCGGGGGTCATTGTTTCACCGTACATGTTGTGAGCCCCAATGGTTGCGATTTCCCCCACCAAATCAAGATATGGCAATAAGTGAGAAATATAAATTTGCCTACTTTGAAGAGGAAACAAGGCGCCCGTCGGAGCAATAAGCTAGAAGGTTAGTACATGTGGTTTTCAAACAGGAATGAATAATACTAACAGTTGTGATAGCAATAATAACAATAAATCGAATTATTTCAGCCAACACTCGCGCGCGCACGCAGTAGAAATTTGATGGTATTATTTATAATCCAGCCTTTTTCACTTTCTTTCCAAAGCAATATTTGTGTGTTCCNGGCCTGCCGCTCTCTCACGGTTAGTTACCATGCTGTCAGTAAGCTCAGCAAGCTTGGTACCGATGCTTTTAAATGCATTACTTTCCATTCACGAACTTTATGGGTTCCGATTCACGGGGCTCAGTGACGATATTCGAATTTGCACCACTGTCTTTCAGTAAATGTTCTACTGCACACCTCACTACTGATGCACAGATTGAAACTAATAGGAACCAAGTTTGTGCATGCCTGTGTGGGTTAGTGGTTG
This sequence comes from Echinostoma caproni, assembly GCA_900618425.1. Classification (NCBI taxonomy): domain Eukaryota; kingdom Metazoa; phylum Platyhelminthes; class Trematoda; order Plagiorchiida; family Echinostomatidae; genus Echinostoma; species Echinostoma caproni. The sequence continues at coordinate 12,308 of UZAN01045829.1, forward strand.
AATGAATGAACGGTCTTGTTACGGATTTATGCACTGCTATATATGTGCATGATCTACGAGCCTGTATAAATTTGGCGCCATGGTCCCCACAATTTATGGAATTATTCGCAGAACCAGTTAGTCCGGCGCAGCGCGGTGTGGTGCGGCACACATCAGTTTTCGCATCGGCTCATGTGAAGTCAGTTGATGAAAACAAGAGAGAGAGAACTGAGACAAGATGCGATTTGGTCGGACTACATAAACACAGACACAAAGGCGAGCGAAATACGCAACTCATGGAAGTCCGGTAGACAAACCATTATGTGTTACCCCCATTGCATCGATAGAATGCGTACAAAGAAGAGGGAGAGAGAGAGAGAAAGAAAGAGTGGAGGTCGACGGGACACGTGCTTTGCAGAAGACATGCAAGCTCCTCCGTGTACGAGAGGTTCATAACGTAGAGAATGGATTCTTCGCATTATTCAATGCGCTGCAATTTTCGAATACGTACAGTCTTCAAGTTCAACTGAATGAATGAATGCACTAATACACGGTCAAATATTTGCATAAAAATATTGGGAAATAAAGCTTGAACTCAGACTGTTCTTACAGGAAGGGCGTCATTAGACAGCTTAGATTGATAAACTCCAGAGGGAGTGGCGAAACGCATAAGACTTATCTCTATAGTACGGGAATCGGCCAATGCGTACAACAAAGAGGTCTTTTCTTCGCCGGACACGTTGTGACATTCTGTTTATGTCTAATTGTTACGTTTCTACCGTTGTTTACCGTGTGTTAAAATATTGTTTTGTCATTACAGAACCACCAAAGACGAGAATCCGAGACGCTCTGACTATCTTCTGATATTGACCTCGGGGTGCGTATATTCGACCAAAGATTGGCGAAGTACCGTACATACGAATCGCGTATCAACACACGTGTTACGTAAGAGAAGTGATTTTCGGGGGTAAGACACAGAATTCACCTTTGGATGGATCGTTCTCGTACGTTTTTCATTCAGTATGATCATTCCAACATTGAATTGACAGGGGTTTTGGCTCATTGTACACAGTTCCCACTCTACAAAGTCACATTGCCCTCATGAAGATGGAAAATAATGTTAAAAATGTCAGAAACGTTTATCGGTTGGTTGCGTCATATATCTATCTAGTGAACAAATTCACCTAATTGTCGATCAGACTATTATACTTTTACTACTATTATACTATTACTGAAGTTCTGGGTTTGATGTCCGTTAATGACATTATAAAGTGTTTATCGTAAATGACCATACATGTAGTCAATACGCCTGCACAGGACAGGGGAATTTCACTGAACTTTGGACAGAACAAGCCTCACTATCATCTTTCTTGAAGACAGTTTCCAACTTAATTCAGCCGTGTACAGATGGAGATAAGAGAGTATGGAATAAAAAGATCGAAAGTACCACACAGTTAGTTCGATCTATTCCGTTCATGGTGGCCAAGTAAGTGGTATGTGTGTTTTGCCTACACGATCTCGGGTTCAGTCATTTAAGTCATTAAGTCAATCCTGGCTCTACAATGCTTCCGAACTGTTCGATTAACATCTTTAATCCGCATGAAACGGTATTCATAATGTAACCAAAGTTACTCATTTATTATAAAAAAAGGTAATCAGTCATGCATAAGGAGCGAAATTTAAACTTTCAAAAACTTTTACCCCTTCTTTTGGAAAAAATACTCACAAAAACACATAATCTCTTGTGTCGGGTACTATTTTATAACTGAATCACATTGGGTAGCGAGAAAAATCTGTTAAATCAATTAAACAGGATTTCATTCAACGAATTCAAGACGACAGTTGGCACCAACTTTCATGGTTTCGGTCTCTGTTGCAGTGACCAAGTGCATTTTCCGTGGCTTTCATCAACCAAGGTTTTAACCCAGCCATTCGGACTTAGTGATGGACAGGTTCGCTGTCGTCCACTTCAAAACCTAGTCCATCCTATTAGGGCCTTGTGTGCGTTTGTCTACCCCGGTGCTCGGGTTATCGATTACCATATAGAGATTCAGCCCTTCTTCCGTTGATCACACATCAATGTGCAATAAAACATTAAAAAACGTTCAACACTGTTCCCCATGAAAATGCATTCAAGTGTGGTTCGGTGACTACTTTGTTACAGCAAACTATTCGTGAGATGAGATGAGAAGAGGGTGTCAAAAGCTGTGGATGGGAACAACTGTGCGGAATTTCGACAGGCCCCACACCTCTAATCTACGACAATTTGTGTCATAATGGTTGCGGTGGCGGTAGCAACGGGGCTCCTGAATGCTCAGTCCTTCTTTGTGGTTCTTTACGAGCGCCGATCATCCGTACACCCAATTATTCCGGCACAGACGCGAACCAATCCAGGGAATTGCTTTTTAGGAATAGAATCCGTGTGGCATATTTGACCACAAGCTTCCGAATATATACGGTTATTTCTAAACATTCTCCTAAAATAAAGCTACGCGTGATGAAAGGTTTATGACCGTTGAAAGGTCATAAACATTCTGAGCACAGATATGTGGGAGCAGAAAGCATTTAGTTTACTAGAACAACAGTTGTTGTGCTTTTAAAGACGGATACCCGCCTGGCTTGTCCTCTCGTCAACCAAATGTGCAACATTACTTCTTTTTGTTTCCGCTTCTTTTTCAGAGAAAAGCGATGTGTCCGGTCAGTTTAACTCTCCGGAACAGCTGCTTCTCTCTACCGGTTTGCCCGTCAAAAATCTCTAACTTGTTATCGCGATGTTTTGAAGAATCGGTAAGATCAACTCTAGAAAGAAAAACAGCGAGGAAATCATAGCGCTGACACCCATGCTAAAGACACAATATTGATCAATCAACAGAGGACAGACATTGCATACACAAAAGTTATTAGATCAAGGGAGGTTAGCATTTCGATCGTCTATCGATCCATTCTACTTTGCATCCTGGCAACATAACCGGTTAATAACGACTGCCAACATCCTCTTCCAGCCACAAAAGTTACTTTTTCTCAGAGCAAATCCACCACAAAACCAGTCAAATGAGCTTCTGTGAACAAAATACACAGTCACGTGACAGGCGATCGATCGTCCTGGGAGAATTCGAAAAGTTGTTCCAACTTGGAGGGAGAGAGAGGGTAAATTTGAAATTCACTCACTGTTAACGCAATAGATAAAGAGATTTTAGGCGCGTTGCCCACAGCCGATAGAGTGCTCGAAAATTCCACCCATCGTTCAGAGTTGGGTGCTTCCATGCCCTTCTTGCTCATAAATTCATTTGTAGCTGTAAGCTCGTATTCTTCTTTGATTCACTTACAGTATTGATCGGATTTTTGTTTGACTGTCTCGGTATGTTTAGTTTAGCTGATCACACTAGTTACTAAGCGGTCAGTTCAGTGAACCTCAAATTGTAATTCACTTTTCAGTTCATAAGAAAGTGCTTTTATTTGTTGTACATGGGTTTTTAATTTAGAGAAAAATGAGGTGGTTAGTTCAACTGATGTCAAGTGAAACGCTGCAGTAGTACTCAAGCGTGTGGCCCCGGGTACAGTATATTGCGGTTTGTGTAGCACTTGACCACCACCAATCAACCTTTACTTCAAAGTTCAGTTACAAATACTCCGTCCAGCAGAAGTGCATCGCAAGGGTGTCACCTCATCCTATATGATTTCGTCTAAAACGGGCATCTTTCTGACGATAACTCGAATGTGGTTATTCACAATTTATCAGGTAATTACCGTTGTCTTGGTTAGTTTTTAACAGCTTTTCCGGAAATTTCTAAATAGACCTCCGTTCGCTCACCCAGATAGATTTTCGGTGGTATGGTTACCTGGGCGGAGCCCTAGATTAGAACCCCCTTTATTTCTTTCAGTGCAGTGGAAATTCTATGATACAGATCCCGCTGACTTGTCGTCAGACGGGTGATGACTTTCCACGTTCATCGTGCCTCAACTGGTGATGTAAAGCTCACTTATTCCTGTGGAATTTACGAATTGAGCACAGATGCTCTGCCTGCGCCACCAATTTGTGATTCATCGTAATGCAGCGGGTCAGCGCATCGTACAGTTAAAGTTCATGTAGAAATTAGATTGCATGCTCCCTATTGAATCCTCAGTACCGTGTTAAATATATTACATCTGGCAGTTATGGACAGCCCGTGTAATTGGAGGGTGGCAGATGGTTAGGTCATCAAAATAGCGTCCGGGAGATCATGAGCTCAGATCCCAACACGCTATTTCCGTATTTTCCAGACTGCCTTTTTATGGCCGCGGCATCCTTTCTGAAAGTTTACTGTACGTTTGTGCAAACAATAAACAAGAATAGAAGAAAAAAATTTATTCAATGTTAAAGGATAAAGTTGTTTTTGGTGATGTTAAGGGTTTATGATCGAAATATATTCTCGATCACTTCCGAGGCTCAATCGAGCCCTTTCAGTTCAGATGGCTAAATTTCGGATATCGAGCTTGCGAATGACCTGACTGAGTAAACGACCTCTTTCGCAATCACAAATGGCCGTATAAATTTTTCTGGGGGGAAGGAATCCTACCTACCACTGAACAAGTCCGTCACCACCAGCCTGTGACCGAACAGGGAGCACATGGCAAAGTCAAGAGGTGGATCATGATAACAAAAAGAAAACAATGATGGTGTTGAGTTGAATCGGCCGTCCTTCAGACTTCCTTAGTGAATCTAGTTCAAATAATGGACGGAACGGTGACTCTGCACCACCGATGAGCTCTAATAAGAGTGAACCGTGAATCTAGTGCTTCCGAGTGCACGGTTCACAATAAGCACTGAGAATTATGCGTCAGAATAAAGTCCAAAGGGAGGATCAGTTCAAATCAATATAAATTATCCCGCACTACTACTCGCAAGTAACTGTGAGTTAAATGTGAACAATCACGGTACTGCGGATACCACATGCTACTACGATGGGGAAATTCCATCGATATTCATCCATGAAAACTACTTCCAGTTATTACCATAATTTTTATTATCTTTTTAATCAGTGATTTATGGCACAATCAAATTTCAGTAATGGAAATAACCAGTCAAAAGGCTACCAAGAAATACAACAAAATACGTGGAAAATGCAGCATGCGATGATCGGTCTTGAACACATGACCTCCCGGGATGGTGCAATGATGATCGCAATCAATCATGCAGAAACAATTCAAGTACAATTTGAAGATTTTCTATTAGTACAAAGTGCGTCAACAAAGTAAAATAAACTGAGTTGAAAGGAGGTACCATTTGGGTAGATTTCGCTGACACTGAATGAACTTGCTGATGTCCAAGCACATAAGAGTGCTCTAATGATCCAATTACCGGCAACGTTCCACATCACTATCAGGCTTTATTGATGCGATTCACGGTGCGCTGTGAAAATCGGACAGCATACGTAAGCATGCATTGTCTGATAATTTTCTCACTACGAAAAAGCTATTGGTCGAGCAGATCGATGAAACTCAGTAGCATCACAAAATTTAACGTTGCATTTTGAAGTCTAATCCCTTCATCCCAACACCCGTTTTTCACATGGCGTCGAGCTGAAGAAGACCGCAACACTAAATTACCAGAAAAATTTAAATGTCGACAAGTGTACTTACGAAAATTCGTGAACTTTTAGGTACATCAGCGTGTCTCTTCGCTATATGGGCGTCTTCTGTGTACACCATCTAGATCCGGCGTCCATGACTGCCACACAATCGAAAGAATTTAAAACACAAACAGAATTTAGTTACCGTTTTTACCCACTTTGCCATCAAGAAATTTGTTTCTTTACGAAATGTTCGAATTTTTAACCTGTGGACTGATGCTAGATAAATCCTCACAGGGACTTATAATGGATACCGTATATCTCAATCATATTCCGTGGCGAACAAGGACCATTAACATTGTTCAAGTAGTTACGCGAACGCCGCCTACGCTTTGTACGCGCACACTCTGCCAGCTGAGCTACGAGGTCACATCGACAGAACTGATCTTTTCACATTCGAATCACCCATTCAACTTATAGAGGTATATTGCATCCACCAGTTAGCATGTAAGCTGACTGTCCCGACAGGTTTTCCTCAGAATTCATCGGACTCCACCGGATAAGCTTCTAAGGCAATGTTAACTGTTCTTATTTGCTAACTGGTGGATGCGATGTGCCTCTGTAAGTTGGATGGGTAATTCGAATGTGAAAATATCAGTACTATGAACATTATTTTTCCTAGTGTCGACTAAATATTCCAATCTGTGAGAAACAGTGAATCTTTACTGTAAGTAATAAAAAGTTAAAAAAAAGCTTGATCCCACAAACAGGAGACTTGAATGTTCGGTTATGATAACCGGTGATGTTAACCCTGGAACTCAGGCTGGGGAATTACATAAAAACCTAATAATACGAGGGTGGCAGTGAGACACTAAGACTCTAAGCACATCAATTGCAGTAAATTAAACCGCTCGACCACCACCAGCATGGAATTCCGACTAGAAGGGCTTTCAACGTAAGACGTAAGAGTCATATTCTGCTTTCCATCCAGAATAACCAACCATGATTTTCCATCCAACTCAAATCATCACAGAGTCGCCCAAAAGACTCGACGGATAAAGTGAATTCTGCTCTTCTGTAAATTAGTCTTTGGGAGCAATCCAGTTTGAACTACTTGTTCAACAATAAATATTACAATATTATATTATGTTACAATTTTGTATGATGACGGAAAAACACCACTGTGCAGATGCGATGACTTTCTCCGAGGGGGCAGTAGAGGATTTTGTTCAATTGTTTACAGGATTTCGTCGTGTACAGAGTAAACGAAGCGTGAAGTGAAAAGTAAGGGAGCGCTGGACAGCTGTTTCGACGTGACTGAGTCTCATCAGCAGTGCGGCTCCATCAATCCAACTGCGGAACGAACACAGAACCTCACAGGTAGAACGCAAACATGCTAAAAAAATGAACTCGTTTAGCTTATACACGATTTTATAACATAAATCACCCCGATTATCTCAGTACTAATCTCCAGGGTTATGGTTCGGTGTAAATACTCCAATCTGTCTCATATTTTTGGGGGTTCATCATCAGAATAAGCTATGTTTAATTCATTGCTGAGAATGGAACTACAATACTCCAGATTGTGAGTTGGAACATTGGATACTGCGCTACTCGTTTGGTAGCCAAAACCTTGACGACACGGGGGCATCACTTAGGCATTGTCTAATAGAATTCGCAGATATCTGCCTTATCAAGTCGTATTTTATTGGTATTCTCTCATATAAAGTGTAACTGGAAGATGATGAGCTATTGAAAACAAATGATCGTGTGAAATTGTGTTCTAGAATCCACAAACAGAGTAATATATGACAGTTTTGTAAACAACGGTGTTGAGAACAACGCATTGAGAATGTCACCTAGAATGGTGATGAAACGTTGGTAATACAGTTGCCAAGCTCGGCGAACAACTGAACACCCAGAGTATTATAGAATTTTCTTGAGTTTCCATACATTAAGAAATTCCTAATTTCATGAAATTTTTTGTGGCCGTCAAAAGATGGGCACATTGGAAAAATTATGTTCAGTACTGCACTTTGTGGATTCTCATGGAGAATTCCCAAAATATCATAAAAATGTTCTTTGCGCAACTTAACTACTGACTGTTTGGAAGTAGTTCAATTCGAAATCCTCAAAAGTCAACCATCCATCATAATTTCATGTCAGCTCAGGGAATCGCCATACACACCACGGGGACGACGGGGGGGGGGTGGTGATCGTGTAACGAGTACGCACGCACCGCGGTACAGTTTCCAGGTAACCAGTCAAAAAGCGGGATAACCGACCAACCCTGTGGTCTCAATTGGCATCATCCGGATTGGCTGAGTGCAAGAAGGCAAACAGATAAACCATATCCTTGTCGATTGGACATTCAAGAATCGACCAATGATTGTTTGTTGCTTGTAATATATATTTCCATGATTTTCTGAATAGAATTAACTGTATCCACAGCCCGTCTTGGTTCTACCTGACTTTGCGCTATTCAGTGGGTTTTCAGTCCGATACCGAGTTCGCGCTATTCGATTTCGATTCCTATTCCGAATACTACGGGGGGGGGCAGTCGAAATAATATATGGTCTGCAAGAACCTTATGGAAAAGGGATAAATAACACCTTACAGTACACCTTGTCGAGAGGGCAGCAGTGAAGATGTGCGAACTGACGACTGGAGAAATAGTTGCCCAGGAGTTCAATGGTGGGACGTTGAACGCCGCCCGAAAAAATGGTATTTAGCAATATTTGTTGAAGACATCGCTATAATCTAGAAAAGATATGCGGGCAGCCTTGCTTTTATTATCGAGGTTGGATAAAACAAAATGGCTGAGATAAGGAAGGTCATCCAGGGTAGCTCGGGAATTGGTACATTGGGAGGAATACGTCGCGATGATCCAGGTAGTTCCATTAGACGCCAGATAGTGATAGGAAAAATATTCAGCTGGAACAAACGTGTAAAATTTCAATTAATTTTTCTCATCCAACATCAAGCAGTTACAAATGCTTTTGGAGCATAATTCATGGTCGCGTGGTCGGAACTGTTTTTAAGCCCCAAACACCCTCCACTACTTTGTGATTACAAGCTAAGTGAAAAATCCCAATCAAAATATTCAAGTTCTCACGGTCCCTTCTCATTTGAGGCCTTTAATTCACAACACTTCAATGGTAACTTGCTTACCAATATAGCACAGTTATTTGTATTTTAACATACAGTCAATGCAGCATTGTTTCTGGGCTTGGTGGGTTCTAGCTTGGAAACGAGCCCCCGAGATACAAGCCGTATCTAGAATGCAAAAATTCCGTCCGCCACTAAATTAAACCATTGCTTCTGACCCATTCTAATTAAGATAAGATAAATTCGGACGCGTTGGTCATCCTAGATTAACAGAACATCATCCACAAGGCATGCGAATCGCTGAATCGGTCACCCAACCCCATCATTTGAACTTTCCGTCTCGAGGCCGGTAGCACGTGACTGTACGCGGGACAGGTATTTCACCTAGACACACACCGAGTGATGCAAGACCCACCACTTTGTACCCTATTCCAAAGAATATTCAAGGAAAATTTCTCTTCACGCACCATACATGACGTTGCAGCAGCATTTTCATATTCCCATCATAAGCCGAGTTGACAAGTATGCCACTTGGGGGACTCAATCTACGAAACTAGATCCACATCGTCCACTGGAATGGGAGAACCACCCCTTGATATTGGTATCGAAGCAATATCACACACGCTTCACGATTACCATATGGAAGCAAAATTCTGGCACACGATATATAAAACTTCCCGGTGTAGACAATAGATACCACCCATACCAGAGTGAACTTACGGTCTTCATGGCATCGCGTTTGGTGTATAAAACACAGCTAACACAGCCACCATCGCATAGATTCCGATATTCCCTCGAATCTGTTGCTCTGTTTAATGCCTCACCTACGAATTTATCGGTTGTCGCAGTCTACGCGCCATCACTGGTCTTTGAATAGGCGGCAAAAGACGACTTCTATAAGAGGCCTCATGAGTTAGCGGATGGTATCCCAAAACACAACATTCCTTGTAGTAGGGGAACAACGGCATAGTTCCCTCAAACTAGACTATCAGACACACCTTCATAAAATGTGGTCTTGGTACGCAACGCGCCAATGGTGAATTCCTCGTCTGCATTACAGATTACAACAAACTAATAGTACTCGGTACCCGCTCTCAATATCCCAGGCGACATCGTCTTGTGTAGCACTTGAATGACCGCCTCACTATGCCCTTCACCTTTGCCCATCAAGCGTTGGCCACTACCTGTAATCCTTTAGCCTCGAAGTACAAACTTTAGTCATACTGCTGCATGCGAGTAACATCAAAAAGTATCCGAATATTCTGAGGTCTACGAGTGTTAAAACATTTTATTTTCTGCAAATTTTAAGGATGCAAAGCTTGAATAAGTAATGAGGTGTGGCGTTTGCATGCTGCACCACATATTGATTAGTGAAGGCTCAAAGGACGCTCCCGTATTACCAAACCATTTGACATATCTCGTACAGCTTCGGTGTTTTCGTCAAACTCGCGATACTCCAGTGAGTAAAAATCTCAAATGTAGCATAAACGGTCTATTATTCTGTATTCACAAGCCCTGAAATAAATCAAAAAGCGATACCACAAAAAAGTAAATGCTTACCGCTCCGTATTTCCACTCCAAGTGAAATCCGTTCTTGAGATGCGGATACATTATTAGGTTGAGGATAATAAACATCCTTCACAAAAATACACCCTGATTACTATTAGCAGCTTAGTAACGCTGCAAAATTTGACGGTCGAGGTTCAAGTAATAGGGGTTTTGGCTAAATCTTGATGGGAGAGTGTACTAAAGAAGAGATTTTATCGCTCCGGACATCATTAGTTGAGGGTCGTTCGTCCTACCGTAGTGCTGAAACATGGAACAAAAACTGGCACGGATCACACCTTTGTCTGCCAAGGCATCAGGATTCACCCAATCTATCAAAGTGGAAACAGATCTCCGAAACGGATCAAAACAAATGCGATTGGATCACCGAAAAAGCGGTAAGCTGCCTCAAATACCACTGACTTCATTGACAAAAACTAGATCCTCAGGAACAGCAATAGATTGCACTGAGTTCATCTGTTACACAATCTTTTGTTCATAAACTGGGCTTTATGAGACGACGATAGACAGGATGGATATTGGGAACCCATCTCCAATTGTCTGGGGGAGACTAGAGACACCAGCCTCTCACATTCTCCGATTATTCAACGAAAAGACCATTGCTGGGCTAAAAAGAATACAGAAAACATTTTGGTTTGAAATCGCGGAAGAAAGAGACCACAGTTAACTGTGGGGACTTTTGAAAGCTCCTGTTCATCCGCACTGCTTTCGATAAGCAGTATTTGGTAGAACCACCCCTTCGAAACCCCATCAGGCTACCAATCCTGGAGCGAATGGAAAGATGTATAGATGGAGCNCGAGCACTTCCATAATCTGCTGAATCACCCTGCGACAAGCTTTGTTAATCCAGCCACAACAAACCGGATTGAAAGCTGCGGAATTGGTACCAAACAACCTCCAAGATGGTTTAAAAATTTCTCCGAAAGAAGAGGACATCCTGCCGGAAACATAAAACTCGTGCCTTTCAGCACTGCTAGAACCCCTTGACAATTTGGTTTTCCCAATCCGAGGAAATGAACGATTTCCAACAGATTAAGGCACTTCTAACTGCCGAAGGGAGTTTGGACGGTGTACGAAAATTGCCTAGGAATAAACTTGATCGATGTGACTGTGCTCCACGGAGCCAACACTCACTGGAGAGGGACGCGTGCAGTCGTTCCAATCAAGGAGGGTTTCACCGCCGCCGAGGCGGGAGCTGCGTAGACCAAATATTGACTCTTCACTGAGTACCAAAGCATCAGTACAAGTTCCAACAAACGACTAACTACCTGCGGCCGTTCCACAAAAAATGACACGCATCCCGAAGTTTTTCAGTCGCACAAGACCATACTACTTAACAGGGTATCCGAACAAACGCATACATGAAGAAGAGTGCACTTGACACTGAACTTTGGTTGTAAAACTTGGCCGCTATGCATCGAGGACGTAAAACAGCTGGAAGTATTTTACCATCGGTATCCTTGAGAAACCTTGCAAGAGCCTTAGAGTGAAGTTCTCAAGCAACACGAGCAGACAGTGCTATTTGAATGCAAAAAGCTTTCTGTGCTCCTTCACCACCGACTACTGCAACTGATTGTGCACGTTTTTCGAAGTCCAGCAAAAGAAATTTTGAAACAGTGCAACCAGTCTGTTTCATGTCAAGATTGACACTGCTGATTTAGAGGAGAACTGAAAACGCGAACAGACACTGTCGAGTCAGACGTTGAGCGATTAGTGCTCAAGTTTCTCTACGAAACTCACCTCTGGAAGCAGAAATGGGTCTTCCTGTGCTCTGATTTTGCCTGGGATACCAGTCGACGCATCCCTTCCCAGGATAGCCTCAGAAAGACACAGGTGGGCGGATAGTAGATTTATAATAAAAACATTGCAATGGACTATTAAGTAAAGCGCTGAATATAATGTTTATAATTCTTCGCAACAACAAATAAGAAAACTAAATTAAAGTTGACAGGAGAACGAAATGTTTGAGCAAAACTCCCTGTGGTGGATTCGGGTAGCAACTGCTTGTGTGGTGCGCACTATATGCGTATCTTCGTATACGCATGAGTCCAGACGGTGTGCCAAATAAATCCTGGAGAACTCACATTTCGAGCCGTTGATCAATCAAAGCCTGACTCGCAAAGCAGAGGGAGGGGGCGGTATGAGGAAACCACAATCCAGTGGAGCTCAGTGTCCAGTGTATTGAATCATACGCCATTTGGACAGGTTTTTTGGCCAACTCCCCTAGGTGAACTATCAGTGGTTCACAGAACGGGTAAAAGTCACGAATATACCAACAACATTCAGGTCGTTCACATCTCATTGCCATTCTTCTCCATTTTCTGGTGTGTCTATTAAGTGACAATGAATGAATGAGTGGTGTTGGTTATTCCAATTTTCAGTTCAAGGTTAAACAACAATATAAAATCACTGCAGCGGTGAAAGGAAACCGTTGGGCAGGAACCAACGGAAAGAGCGAGAGAGACTGCTTTTGTCAACTAAATGACGTGGCTGTACTGTATATGAAGGAGGTGGGGTCACAAGACAAATACATATGTGATCGAAACTGGTGGTCTTCCTGAGACGAGTAGAGATCTATCTAAACAATCAATGTGGCCAATACCCATAGGTTTTCTGTTATCCTTTAACCGCTTCATGCTGCCTTTTGGTGTTGCCGGAGGATCCTTTAAACAATTCATACAGGTAAAGAAATACCTTGAGAAGGCCCTTTCTATCGCATTATGAAAAATTGAGCAAAAAGCTCTTTAAACATCGTCACGTTTGAATGGGCTCGACCAAAAGTGACTACGATTCCACGGTTCTGTGGGCTGCCCAAAGTATATAAGAGGGGAGTTCTCCTCCGGCCAATTTTGGATATATGCAACTCTCCTTACCATGCGGTAGTCAAATGGTTAGCTCGTCTTCTGGAACCGGTTAGGGTGACGTGAACTCAGCATGGCCTTAAGGATACAATTGGTCTGATTGACGCATTGAGTGGCTTAAATAGCAAGGATGTAAAGTACACGTTCTTCTTGAACTCATAGACCCTCAATCATCCTATGCGTGGTACATTCTCTTATTACCTTGTCTTGAATAAGTATTTAGAAATAACTTACAGGGAGGAAGAAGCGACCAGTCAAAGAAATACAAAGTACAAAGAAATGGGGAAATTTAGATGGCGATGGGGGCTTTCCGTCAAATGTTTATTCAAATCCTTGTTACACACAATGCTAACTAAAGTATCGTATTCCAGTCAATAGGTGAAGGCAATAAAACCTGTCGATGGTTTTTGATCTGATGGAACATGACCTTAGTAAAAGCAACCCCAAACCGTGAGAAAACCTCCACATTAGCATCCGACACAATCTAGGCTACTGAGATAGAGATGAGCATACAGAAACCAAGCATATTAAACCTATCACAAATCGGTTGCATCCTAAGTTAGTATTAATCAATAGAATAATAACAATAGATTACCCTAAATTTCCAAAGATGATAAACTTCGCAGATGTTCGATAAGAGCTTTAGTCGCATCTGTCTTGTTGGAGTGAAATGTTTGGTTTAATTCGCACTATTACCACGTCGCCACAATATTCAAACAGTAAAGAAACACCATTAAATCGTCTGTCTGTCCACAAGTATTATCGTTAGTATATTTAATACCTGTTCAAGTCCAGATAGTGTGCCAAACAAATCACAACAAAATGATGCTTATAACAAAGAAAACGGCAAATAATTTGTTTGTGGGCGCCGTACCGCCAGGTCAAAGCAATCAAATGTACTCATGATTCCGAGCTGGATATATGCGTCAACTATTTGATATTGGAGAATGTGTAATGTATCTCATGGTGAATTTGTGCTGAATGAGTATCGGGGACTTGACCAACATGTTTTCGGTCAATTCCTTTTTAAACCTTTACACTCACATTTATATGAAACAATTTCAATAGGGTCAAACAGAAAGGTGGATGAGTCATGTGTCTGGTAGTGAGCACAGGAGAACTCCAAATTTGTGAGCTGTTTAGATCACAACCAAAGGCGTTACGTCATGGTCGTGTGAAAAACTGATCTTCTTTTCTCCCTGGCCAGAGGAGTTGGAGAGCTTGAATCAATTTGCGTTGTTTATTTCATTCACTATGCTTCAGAGGTTCAATCTAGATGGACCTTTGATGCTCAATGATCTGCCGCTTTCTATCGTTATCTGATGATCACACGGTGTAAACACAAATGAGTTTTACTGATAACTATTTGATCTCGNTCGTGCCAGGTCTTAACTTGATCACCCTTGGCTTTTTTCCACTCAGTGTCTGCTTCGGCGAACATCGCTCGACGTGGTTACCTATCTGGTGACATGCGTAACACATGTCCCAGAATAAAACTAACTCTAATGCGTTGGGCATGTACCATACAAGCCCGCAATGAAATTTCGCCATCCAACTTTATTCTAATAGCTCTCATGTATGGCTGCAGCGGATTTCTGATTGATCAGTTGATGTAAAAGTACCAGAAAGTTGACGAGACGACTGGTCTCGACCGGTTCAGCTTGACAACTCTGCTGGAACGGCGCATAGACTGTCAGGAACACATCGAGCTTTTAGGATCATGCTACTGGTTACATACAAATGTTACATTGATGTACACACACGGAACGCATATTTGAGGCGGTATCCAACGCAGTCGATCGACAACCAACGTTTCACAGATGTTTATCACCTCAGATGCTGTCCGACAGAACCATAGAGTGAGAAGTTACGATCGGCCTCAATTAGGCCACCTCAATAGCATCAGCAGAGGTGAGAATACAACAGACTGGTAGAAGCTGTTTTTATATAGTATAGCATTAGCACTTGTAGCACATTGGAGCCAAGAATAATTCAGTCTGTATACACGCAGAGAATCATCACACCACTGTCATTAATTATCGCGTTAAGTTGTATAATCTTTCGCTGAACAGAAGAATGACTGAATGGATCGCGCAATTGCTCCTGTATGTGGAAGGAGTGAGTATAGACAGGTCTAGAAACAGTGATTAACAAATTAAGAAAATTAACTGCATGGTTCGCGAACGTGGTCAAAGCATACAAATATATTTGTCCAGTTAAGCGGTTCACGATTCTAACACTCCAGTATTTTCCATCCAAACCGTATCATCTGCAGTTATGCTTTAAGCAAATGCGACACGAAACAGCAGGATTTGCACTGCATGCCACGTGACTGCCGGATGACTCATCCCCAGCCATGTGCCGGTAAAACTTCGCAGTGATATGTCTGGACCGATATGGCAGGAGGGATGAATCACGCCGGTAGAGCGAGGGTGTGGTAGTTATTTATTTGCCTTTTCAGAGGAGATGTTTCACGTTCATCTCAGTATTCATCGGCTGTAAGTTGTGCGGAGGAGGCTTGTTAGTTCATTTATGCTTACCAGGGAAGCCAATCACCCATGTACCGAGTGAACTGGACAGGGGTTATAGACATCAGCTTCGGTCATGTGTTCGATTCCCACCAAAGAAAACCCATCTGACATAAAATAATGCGGTAGGAATAAATCAACTCCACTTACGGATGTAATGCACCATAGAGTCCTCAAATCGACACACGATCAATTTGTATGAAGTACAGATCGCTACGCCTTGTCGGATTGGAAACACGTGAAATTAGAAGTATAATAAAGGCGTTTTTCATTCCGTCCGCCCATGTTCAACCAACAACATGAGAGGAAATTATGCCAAATCAAAAGAAAGCTTGTGGTAATCAATTCTGCTTTCAAAAAGACGATTTTTAAAAATAAATTTGTGATTCACAAGTAAATTACTGAGTGTGTAAGTAAACATGTAGATGCCTAAGTGGAAAACTGACAAAGCGTATGCAGCCAAGGTCTGAAAAAATATGCGGATTTCCGACATTAAGTGATTCCAAATCCATGTAGTGCTATCCATCACGACGAGACTTCAGTTCAGTTTGAACAACCATTTACCACGCATATTCGTGCGCCGGTTTTGGTTGCCCATTTGGATGAAGAATAGGAGAAGAAAGGAAACTTTGAAGTGGAGTCGAACATAAAATGGAGAAGTTCAGTGGTCTAAGGTTGCAAAGAGATTGAGAAGATGCACGAACGCCACTGATGACGACACCCAGCCATATCACTCAGTGTCTCTAAACATCGGTTACGATCATCCCGAGGTCCCCAGCCAGGGAGCCTAACGGGACCTATGTGACCCAGTCTCCTGGTTAGGGTTTTCATACCCTCGTGCCAGGTCTTAACTTGATCACCCTTGGCTTTTTTCCACTCAGTGTCTGCTTCGGCGAACATCGCTCGACGTGGTTACCTATCTGGTGACATGCGTAACACATGTCCCAACTAACGTCATCTATGGAGGTCGACAACTTGCTCCAGTGGGCGACCGTATTTAAGCAAAACTCTGCGTCTAACCTCAGAATTGCTAGTCCGGTTACCCCACCAGATTCGTGCAATGCTACGTAGATAGCGGTGTTCAAACACAGACAGTCTGTCTTTATTTTGTCTTCTTAATGGCCAAGTTTCTGCACCGTAGAGCAGAACTGGCCGAACTGCTGCAGCATACACTCGACCCTTCACAGACAGCCGGATGTCGCGACGGCGCCACAGATGTCTCAAGTTAGCAAATGCCAACCGAGCCTTCTGTATGCGAGCTGACACTTCATCTGCGATGCCTCCACCGGGTGAGATGTAGCTGCCCAAATAACGAGACTTATCCACCTGCTCTATTACTTCTCCAGTTAGGGTGAGACTGGGTGCTGGATCAACCCAATCTTGCAGTAGCATTTTACACTTTGAAGGTACAAAACGCATACCGAATATGGCTACACTGGCATTCAAGTTATCCAGAAAAGCTTGCAACTTACCTGGATCGTCACTCAGTAGCACAATGACGTCTGCGTAGTCTAGATCAGAAAGTCGGCCTCCTGGGAGTAAATCGATGCCACTATCCTCGCCAGAGGATAAGGCTGTTTCCATAATCAAATCTATAACAAAGTTAAATAGAAATGGAGAGAGAGGGCAACCCTGACGAACACCACTTTCCGTGGTGAACTCGGGAGAAAAAGTGCCGTAAGCCCGGACTCGACTTCGGCTATGAGTACAGAGGGATCGTAATATTGAAATAAAC
>UZAN01045830.1:7556-31171 GCA_900618425.1 Echinostoma caproni
ATTCTCTATTTCTCACTTGGAATCCCATCAAGCTGAATAAGAGTTTTTTAATCAGTGACGGATGAATTTTCAGCACAGTGTACTGTGCAGTGAGAAGATAAAATATGTTTAGAAAAAACAATAGAAAACGCTAATGATACTACAGAAGGTGGGTTGAAAGATTAGCATTTATTTGTATGTGCAGTTGATAGAATAATGACTTGGAAGCGGGCAAGGGACTCGGAAGTGTTATAAGCAATTAGACGATTGATAGTTTGAACATAGATTTTTTTCTTTGTTCCACCAATTCCCGCACTTCCCTCATTCTCATCACTCGTAATCTGCCTTCTGCGCCTACTCAACAAGCAAGCAATTACATAGAGTTGGCAAATTTACCACAACATACGAAGAAAAAAATCTGCACAATCTACTCATAGGTTGTTTGGGTATGTGACTTCCCAGTTGGTCTGATCGGTTTTAAGGGATAACCTCGGGGTTCCCATCCGAAGCCTTTGGCTAGAAATCCAGTCGAGCAAGACAGGAGGACGACGTGTAGAGGCTGCAGTTTGTTGTGGCCGGTGTCCAGTTCATGGGACCATTCGCCGTTTGTATGGAGTCAAACGTCTTAGGGGCTCAATACGTCTCCATACCTAATCGCGCCAATGATCACTGCCAAAATCAGGTAGCGGTTAGTCGGGGTGGTTCGTACACCTCTTCTTCGTTGGTTTGAAGTAAGGGTTTTTTGGCAAGACCTCCCCCAATGAGTAAATTGACATTGGTTCACAAACCCCGATTTAGGCTTTTCGTCCCCTCAGTTTGGTTAGAAAACACCTCCGCCACGCGAACGCAATGAGTAGAGCTTCGTCAGCAGAGGCTATTTGAGATAACTGTTCATACAGGAGCGTTTTGCGAGGTGCAAGGGAAGGGTGACCAGTCACAACCCGAGACACCCACACCAATCACACTGAGGTTTTCGTGTACTACACAAATTAAAATATGAGATTCTTTGTTATTTGGAGGGTTAGAAACAAGTCGTTTTCAATTCCGCAAACTTTATCTCTGTGCTATCACTATGCATTTCCACTCTTACCAACTCCCTGCCACATGTGCTACTTGTCCTCCAACTTTACTCTTTTACAAATTGATCTCTTCAAATGTTTCAACTTGTATCACCTGCTTCCAGGACGCTTTCGTGCCTTTCCTTCGAGAAAGCGGTCCGTCCCCCTCCCCCCCTATCCCACTTTTCATCATTTCTACAGGGTGCACTATTGTAGCCATCTCTGGTATGGGGGCCTTCCGTTTCTCTTCGGCACAATAAAACTGTGTTCAGCGTGAAGCCATTTCGATTGCCTTAGTGGCGATCCGTCTCTAACACCGGCTTAGCAGTTGCTTATCGATCACTGTGTCATCATCTTTCTGTCCATTTTCTACAGTTATTATTATTATTGCTGTGTCAAGCTTAGCATTGTGATCCGTCCTTCACTTTAATTTACTCGCCACATGCGGTCAAAAATGCTAAGTTGTTGTTACCATGGGACCCTAAAATCCTGACGAACAACGGCGTCTTCTTGAACCACTCTGACTCTTATCTATGACTCGGGTAGCACCTATACCGAACTCTATTCAGGAAGTTTGCCAACCTTGCGGTTCTGTCCCACCTGAGAGTTTCATTCACACTCGGAAATGTAGTCAACAGTTATCTAACTGGTACTGTTACAACACTAATATGGGAATAGTTGTAACCTTTACAAATGACTGTATGGGTTGAATTGTTTGGGGTGAAGGAGAGGAAGATCGCGTGATCTGCTAGTCGAGCACTTTCGTTCCCAACACACAGAGTCGCTTTCAATTCCGTGCAGCTGCAAACCTTTGAAGGAATAAGAAACGGTACATAGAATGTAACTGTGTAAATGCCACAACAGAGTGTACTACTTATCAACCAAATTCAAGTCTGTCCACCTTGGCTCAAGTGCACAATGATGACCTTAGACATCACTTCAATCGGTGACCAAAACTACACTCCATATCTACGAGACTAAGGGCATGACATTCAACTGTGCTTTGTCATTCTATTACTACCAACCTATCTGTAATCTTAACCTCTGGCTGTTGGACTTAAGTCGGTATACTAATTAGTTGTGTGATTATGCGTTTGGTTTGATCAAACTGTTCTGTGACCTCAATTGTCACATAAATGTGAACGGATCTTTGCAAACCGATGCACAATACGCGTTCTATTCATGTGCGCGCGTGATAGGATGGAATTACAGAGCGGCTCAGAATGAATTTCACTTCGGAGATTAATTTGACTTGAGGAGCAAATGGCTGGTTGTAAATGGGCGATAAAATGTGGATGTCGTTGTTGTTGTTGTCGTCGGCGGCGGCGGCGTCGTTCAAGACAATCATGCCCACCGTTGTTCATAGGAGTCGACCACAAATCAGATTTCATCCACCGGGTTTTTCCGAGCAGAATGAGCAATCAATATATCGATGATCATGCCACGAACAGAGAACAAAACAGAGTCTGAATAGAAGATAAATACGGATATTGTGTAACGCGTCAAACTGCCAAATATGCCCTTGGCGAAATAAGAACATTCATTAGCAGGCTAGCAATTGTTTCTAATTGTTTATACTTCAGCCACCGCTAATCATGGTATGTGTTTTAGGGTTGTTTTTGATTTGGTCAAAGGTCAAGAACGAGTGTTTGGAACAGGGGGATGGTGGGACTGATGTCTTGATGAATGTTACTGTGATCTCACACAGCTGACACAGCTGTCATCAAGTGAGAAGGACAGCATCGATCCAATGCGCCGTTTATCATATAAACCTTCCACACCCTTCCAAGGCATTTGACCTTACCACATCAGCCACCACAGGAACGATAAGCCTTCGCTGATTTTCGCTTTTAATTATGTGCACAAAAGCGATTAGTTTACATATTACACCTTCCATATTCTGTCTATCGATTTGGAACAGTTTATCTTTTAACCCACTAGTATTCATTTCACCACACTCACAGTCACACAGTCATAAACGTGGACCGAATAACAATCAATCGTCGAGCACACGCATACAGTGAGCCCCTCACATGTTTTGTATCGAACAGTGAATGAAACAACCACTGGAAACGACTGGGCAACGCAAATCTCATTTGCAGTTCGCGGAGTTGATTTATGGCGATGATTCAGAACTAAATGTTTTAGGTTAGGTGCGTTTAACCCCAGCTGACTAGACGCCAGGACCGATTTTCAGTGTTTTTCATAATGATTAGTATATGAATGTGATATTATTCTCGATTGATTGAGTAGTCATGAGAACACAAGTTAGCAAACAAGCTCGTTGCCGTTGCTACACCAACTGGCTAAATATAGTACAATTTACAATAGATTAATCAGGCTCTGAGAAGAGACATATCTGCGAAGGAAATCACAATCATTTGACTGAGTCTAATCATACAGTCAATGTGCTTGAGGCTTTCCGTCTTCTTTGTACGGTCAAACTAGGTTATCCAAAGAGGTCAAGTTCAGATTTTTGTCATCAACCGAGGCGATTGCCATCCATCTCCACAATATTCCCCCTTTTGAACGCAGAAGCAGTTTGTAAGGACATTGGTCTTCCCATGGTCATCCACTAACAATCTGGTGACGTAACCTCCGTTCATGAACTCTCATTCGTTCGCCTACCCATTCATTTACAACCACTTTCCACGTATACACACAGATATACACACGCACAAACATCAATTATCACAAGTCCATCATCCCTTTATAAACTTTGATTTCCATCTTATGTATATCTCCTCTCACTGTATGTTTTATCTATTATAAATTGTGCTGTATTTAGCCAGTTGACGTAGTATATGAATAACTGGGCAAAATTTCCCAGAAACTCACAACCGGTTTCGGGATCTTTACCACTCTTCAGGAATGCGTATCCGATAATCTTCCTATTTGAATAAGAAGGAACAGAAAGCGAAATTTTCATGTCCTATTGAAAATATATCAGTTCAGTGTTGAGCAATATAGTTTCACAGATCTCGATAAATTTTCTACAAAGGTGAAAATGTACCTGTCAACTGCAACCCAAAAAGAGGATGAAAATTGATCAATTGCGTGTTTGCAAACCTGTGCCGAAATTCAAAACCCATGACCTGTGATACTCTGACCTTCCGGAATCCTCTCAATCGGAGAGCTTTTCCTAGAAATCGTGCCTCAATCCACAAAATAAATAGTAGAAACCGATTTCTCAGTGAGTGACACCAAAGAAAATACCCTATTATTAATATACCACAGCACATTGTGAATGTTATTGTTATAGTGTCAATAACACAGCGATGTCGGTAGAGAATTATATTCGCCGACGTTTCGGTTACCGTGGGTAACCTTTCTCAAAGCAGATTTTACAATTATAATACCACAGCACAGTTTGAACGTGCTCCTCTTTATGTGCACACTTAATCTTCAGTTCCTATTTTAAGGAACCTAATAAAGTCAACAAGATGAGGTGTCCGTGGGATCACCGCTGGTTTCACTACTGGTTGATGCCTCCGTCAGAAAAAACTAAGTTAAATTCCTTATTCGGCAGTTTCGAACATTACTTTCGATTGATTTACGACATGTTCTGCGTGACTGATACACGCGATGTCGAATAAGTGCAAATAGAACTTAACGAAATGCAAAATACAAAACGCTTCACAATCGCCACTGATCGCATCGTGTTCCAGTGTTCTACCTGTTACCGAAATGCCACAGAAGTAGCGGTTCATTTGTTGTGATGAATCAATTGTCATACAGTAGAACACAGTGGAGCGAACTTCAATGATCACTGCCAAACTCGTAATGCACACAAGGTTAGTGTTTATATGTAAGGTGGACAGGGAGTAAATTTGTTTTGACGGAGGGGGAAGAACGTAAAGCTATGTTGATGGATATGATGGATACACAGAGTGCATAATCTAACTGTGCATACATACGGATTAAAGCATTCTGGTCTGATAAGAAATGACCACAAGAACGCCACTGCTGCTGGTTCGCTGCCATGTCCTTCAGTGTCTCCAGCCAACCAGTTTCAGAGTCTTTTGGACCGCAACACAAAGGCGGGAGACATCCGCTCTACCTAAAAGTTCTGTGCATTTCTTCATGCTCTTCTCCGCGTCATTTGTTGACCTCCATGGGGTTTCCTCCAGCTCGGAGCGGCTACAGTGAAGGAAGTGCGGTGCAGCAGATAACAGCTGAGCATACGCAATACGAGCTCTAGCTAGCGAAGATTACTAATCTGAATCCTATGAGTTAGTGAGTTTACACCTGATAGACTCTCAAACACACGATGACTTACCTCCAGATTACTAACCCGTTCGCTCCATCCCACGTAGGCCAAACTATGTAAGCGACAATAATCGAACACTTCTAATCGATGGGTATCTTTGACTCGCAAATTCAAAGTCTCGCAACCATGAAGCAGAACTGAACGAACTGTAGCACAATATACACAACCTTTTAACTGCATTGAAACGGAGCGTCTACACCAGATAAATGTGTTGGTCAAACGGGCATCAGACAATCACTGCCCTTGCTCTTCCAGTCATACAGCTTCTTTTTGAACTCTATGACCATTGAATTATCGATACTGTTGACCCGTGGTCCGATGTCCAGAAACCGGAACATGCAGCCACTTGACTAGCGTTGTCTCTGAGTCTAGACTCACCGCAGCGACCCCAGGCATCAAGTGAATTTGGACGTCGCTTTCAAAATTGTCTATCCCCCCATCCTCCAAAGAGTGTTCTCATGTGTTCTCTAGCAATAACCGAGGCGATCAGGATAAGGAAGTTAACCCCTAATCTCTATGCCCCAAAGAGTTTGGGTCACTCATCCCATATTCTGTGGGCCACAATCGACCAGAACTGAATGAATGCGCATTCCAGTGACATTCCAATACACATTCAAGTGACAAAAACATGCTCTGTGTGATTTGTTTTCCGGTGTTGCGTGTGCAATACGTAATTGACTCGAGGAGGACTAATTGGACAATGATGAGGAATGAACAGAAGTAACTCGAAGGCACCCGAGTATTATGTATTGTATTGTAGTGTAAATTGACCGGCGGGTATTTCATATGATTATAATATCAACATCATCAACATCACCTAGTGGAGTTTTATGTGGTTCGCCACCCTAAGTCTCGGGGCTTAGGTTACCGGTTAATATCACTGAACAGTAGGTCATCCTGACTATGGAGTTCATCCCGTCTGCTGTTCATCACAAAAAGGTGTGTAATAACAAAAAGTGTCCGGGTGTCAATTCAAGATGTCCGGGGGTCATATTGAATTGTCTCGATATCATTTTGAGCTGTTTATTATCATTTCAAGTTGTCCATTGACCTCATCAGAGTTGCCAGGTCCATGTACTGTTCAAGCCTGGTAGCGATGTCTGAATTATCACCACGCGGTATGGATTTCTGTGATGATCCAAACATACCTGATCGTATTCCAAGTAGGACCAGCTACAGCTTCAAGTCATCCAATCAAAGTTCACGAAGCTGAACCAATGGTACGCCGGGCCAACATTACATCTGAATTAGCACATGCGATACGTTTGCGAACACAGTTACGTGATTGGACGATGTTCCTCCAGCCAATGATATGGCTTATTGTTTTCCACAAAACATGCTCTATTTACATCAATAAACATTGGCATTTGCTGCTATCATTTCTTCGTGTATTTCATTAGTGTCCGCAGTTCGGGTTGGAGCCAATACAGTTTTGAGTCTTACAGTACGGGTTCTCGTATTCCGATTTTCAATACTATTCCGATTATCACAATTTTTCAACTTGTTGTTGAAGAGCCGGGTGGAGGTGGTATTGCAATCGGCCTTGATCACACATGCCCCAAATCCCATATATCTCGGTCGTTTATCCTACACCAAGGCGTAGCCGTCTGTCGGCGTTTCCTCTCCCCCGAACAATCAGATCGATCATGCATCAATGATACCAGGATCGATCGACATGCACTTCATCTTGACCCACATTCACATCCAGTTAGTGTGCTGTTAGTAGGTTATATTCAATCACTGTGTTTCCACCATCGACGCACCAAAAGAATTCCTACCGATTACTACCGAACAATCAAAATGACTATTTTGGCCATATTTCCGGAACGGAAAAAGAGATTTCTTTCAAAAAAAAGTACATTTTTTCGCGTATGAATTTCAAATTTGATAATCTGCATAATCTAGATCATAAGGTCCCACGAAAGATATTCATCAATTGTGACTGCGAACTGCGCCTAATGCATCATCAGACTCTGCACAAACGGAGGAATGTTTTGGTAGTGGTGTTCGACATGGCATTTTGCCATTTCAGCCTCGAGGACGTATTCGATGGCCCTGGGCTGGTTTCTGATATGTGATAAAACATTGCATGAAACTTCATATATGTACCAGCGATACACAATCACATTTTCAGTAGGTTCATCCGTCGCACTGTCTGTGGGAGTATGACCGGTGCAGTGCACATAGAGAATTGTGTTGCAACTAGCAAGACGTCAGTAACCCACACTTACTATTAAATGTGCATCGATCATGTGCTTCCAACTATTTCATTATGGTATATTTGAAAAGAAAGTTTACTTTTCTAATGACATTTTCTCTTATTTTCTCTACGACGTCCGCCAGGTCTTAAAATGGCTTAAAACATGCGAATATGCGAGCGACTTTGTCGAAATATGCGAAAGGTGAACAATCCATGCCGCATCAATCAGATTAATTGCGTACAGATCAGTGCAACCGGAGTTCGAATTAGCAACCGCAAAAAGGAATGTACCATTCGTGGGGTTAATCACCGTGAAATCATAGGAAATGATCAATCAGGTTGTGTGTGAATGTTTCCAACCGAGTCATGACCCCGGGAGGCTAGTGCTCAGTTGACCAGGGTCCGTGGCCCGCAACCAAACTTTCAAAGATGGGTTGTGCTATATCGTGTAAACGGAAAATGAAAAACGGTCTGATCAGCTGCTCGGTGGCGTGATGGGTAGCACGCTTGCGTTATGCCCATGAACACCCGGGTTCGATCCCCAGTCGGGTCAATGGATTCACGCACTGCCTGGATGAGACCAACCAGGTCAAAACAGCTGTCCAGTGCTTCCGAGCTTTTCAGTTTATGCTTCATTTGCTACATACACGACGAGTTCATCATTGAAATTTAACCAAATCCTCCATTACTCACATGAGATTGATATTTAGTGACGAGAAAAAGTTCAACTCAAGAGAGAATCAAATAGCTCCTAACAATTCATACTGGAAAGAGTTATCGGCAAACAAGAATTCGCATGCAATGTATGCCACGTGGCGACAAGCGATTAGTGATGGTATAGGATGCGTTTTCCACTGTTGATCAACTCTGGACCGTAACCGAAATGTAACAACATATTTGGAAAATAAACGTTGACGCCGAAGCGTTCGTTAATAAGCACAGAAAACCAAGATTTGCAAAAGAAGCGGTTGCGTCAGCTCCACAATTACAGATCACGTTTTGCCTTCCTTTCAAAAGTGATGACGTAAGCTGCTTGCTCAAAAAAAAACGACTGTGATCGGCAATCGTTCGAACCTATGCAAACTATGCAGTTGACCACCAAATAGTCTATCGGACAACTACCCACATCCCCGGCCAAAGAATGTTTGCCTCTGTAAGCCAACTCTAATCTGACCTACCAAATCCAATGTGGCTGCGATGCGAACTATGTTGGCAGAACTGAGTGACAGTTTTGTAACCGAGTGGTTGAACATATTCCCAATGGGGTCCAGAGTAGTAGGACGCAATCGAGGTCAAGTCCGCGGCATAGAAACAACGATCGAAACTACAAGACCGTACTCACCCATAGCCCGACATCAGATGATGTAACACCAGATCGACTGAAGCACGGCATTTCGAATTAACTACAAGTCACGAATAGCAAAATTGNATTGCTGAGATTTGCTGAAGTGATTGCTATCCACCGATGGAAGCCCATTTTGTGTCAACAAAAAGAACCTTATGTTAGTTTGGGTATGGTTCTTTACCCCTCCCCTGTTTTATGTTTGTAATTTAATGTATTTCACTTTTCTAAAGCTAAGGCCATGTATAAACATTGTTTTGTGCAGTATGCACCATGTTGAGATACAGCGAAATAGTCCTAGACATAAACCGTGCAGAATTGCTTGACGGTTTTCTCTTTTAAAAGTCGAACTTTGTCCAAAGCGGTTCATCACAGTTGAGAAGCATGAAGTAGTACCTCTCTGTACGCCAACGCTGTAACGCACGTATCATTCATCAAAAATGCATCGTTACTGTTTCTTAGAATCCATATTTTTGAGTCTTCTACTCCTGCTCCTGAAATCTCATTTCGATTAAGAACATCTGTGGCGATTGTTGGTCACTCGTAGGTATAGAGATATCAGTTTCTAAATACTTGATCTTGGAAACGAGTGCGTCAAACGTAAGGCGAGAGGATATTACAATAGAAGTTTTCACACTGGTTCACATTGAGCAGAAGTGATTTAGTGACAATTTGTAGTAAATGGAGCGGATTAAACTCTACAGGTAATCACCGTATAAAAGTATGACCGTTGCTGTGTTATGGTTATTATTGAAACTGAATCGCCGAATTCGAGTGTCCGCATAATTTTGGTGAACGTTCCGGTACTCCACTAGCTTTGCTTGAAGAATAAGATGATGTAGTGTACCAGTAGCTCAATAGAAGCATGTGATTTCAACAGTATTATTTATCGAGTTCGGAATTTATACTCAAAACTTTGTCATTTTTGGAAAACATACCAATGCTTGAACTCAGAATGTCCCATGAAATCGTGCTACTTTCGCATAATTTATGACACATTTCGATAGCTCTCATGACGCTATTCTAATCGCATCCGGTCTGATAGAAATATCTTACTACGTTCCGGCTATATGTTCACAAGTTAGTTCGATTGTTTCAGAGTTTCTTGTAGACCACTGCTTTGATGTAGTGTTCTCATTGACCGGTTTGGATGGAAAAATTTGATTGTCACCGTAATTTTTGCGCTTAATGCATATTTTTCTTCGTCTAATCTATTTGCTGTTCCTCGTTTTGAACCGGACCGTTAGAATCAAGAGTGAAGAGGAGAGGGGGTTCAAACTTGGGCTAACTACAAAGAACTATTTAGTTTCGCTTGAACTTTTCGAATATTGTCTTCAGTAGCAGTGGTTTCGAACTCATTAGCTTCGACGGAACTCGAAGCTACAGTTCTACGAACCTAATTAGAATGGTTACCATCAGATTCAGTTTTTTTTCCAATACAGGTTTCCGTATCATCAGGAAATAGAACACGACTGCTGGTATTGATCGATGGGGTTGCGGTCAACTTCGAGCGCGGATGGAACTGAAACACGGCTTATCGACCTGCACAGTTGCCTTACTTATTTCGTTGGGACAGACAGCATATTCCGGCAGTCTGTGGACTGCATACGTTGAATCCTACACCACACACACACACACACACACACACACACGTGAGTTGTGGTGAATGAATTTCCACAAAGTGACAGCCAGTGCGTTTCTGTGGCGAAGTCAATCACAGAGGACATGCGAGTCAATTTCGCGTCGAACCACCATACCTTCATGGATCGCCCACTGATTCGTCTCCAAAATATTTGCACTGATCTTGTGTGTGTGTGTGTGTGTGTGAGTGCGGCCGATTGGTTGCTTGTTCATAACAATGTAGACCGGTTGCGATGAGTTTTGACTGATGGAGAAAAACTATTCTGTAGTTAAACTGTAATCGGAGCAAAATAACATATGCATAAGAAACATAGATTAGGAACATTCAGAATACAGCCCATTACGTGACGTAAATTGGACGGTTTACTAGGCGGCGAAAGAAAAACTACTACTATTAGCTGATTTATTTATTACGGATCAGAAAAACCAGACAAACGACCTTCGGATACATTGATCAAACGGGTCGGTGGATTGGATCAACAGAGTCGGACTGCAGGGCACAAGAAAGTTGAAACTCAGATAATTAGCATCAGACGCATGCGTGTGTACTGACTGTGAGTTCAACGGGTACTGTTTATGGGTTTGCCCCCTCGAAATCCGATCTTTGTGAGCGTAGAAAATCCGTTCTAGAACTGCATCATCCAGATCGATTAGCGAATGTGTTATCTAATTGCTTGTCAGAGAAATCAGGCACTGAATACATTTTACCCATCTGCTCAATTATTCCCCGATGAAATGGATTCATCCACCCACTCACGGTGACCCTGATTCTTTGAAAAGATTTGCCCAAGAAAAATTTGCGTTTTAATTCAGTATTGCTGTTTTAACATAAGTGCGATTGTAGCAGCTTGAGCATGAAATCCTCATCAACAGATGTTTGCTTATAAATGTTATCAATAAAAATGAGTGAAACTCTTTCAAAATGGATTATTGGTTGCTATGATCTCCGATTGTCACACTCTTTCACAGTTAGTAATATGCAATACAACATGACCATAATTGTGCTTCAGAACAACAGTATATACGTCTGAGCAAACAAAGGTTCCCCATTTTTTATCCGTATATTTGTAAAGGCAAAATCAGTACCGAAATAACAAGAAAATTAGGTTGACATTACCCTATCACCAAATGAATCACTCCGTCTCTTTATTCGATAAACTGTGATTATATTGAATGTGTGTATTTCATAGGAGCCGGATTCACCAGCGTTCGTTCACTGTGAATGTGTCATGATGCTCCCGGCCCGAGTCGGCGCTCACATTGTTTAGATCAAATTTGGATCGATCTCATCTTTCGCTCTGTGGTCAAAATCGATGAGGTGAACAGACACACAGATACGTGCACAACACCAGTTGGAACAGCGTTATTCTCACACTGGCACATTTCTGAAGCTACCGGCGATTGGCGGCTCCAGGTGAACCAAAAGGAATGCATTCACACGTATACAATTCCAGTTCATCCCAAAATCTCTCGTCGATCGATTCACATGCTTAAGTTGGGGCTGATCAAGTGGTGTTGGCAACACATCACATGATGTGCTGAAGATTTGAATAAATTTGGCTGATACATCGATCCTATTCGGTATGTGCATTTTGGCAAGTTTCACTCCGGTTTATGTGATACAAATATCCCTCAACATTACCTGGGGGATACACACACAGGCACATACACAGATGTTTTCAAGTTCACAGGGGATGGATTATTAATGCGGTGATCTGCTCTCCAAGTCCCAAACCCTTCGATTCTCCGAGATAAATTTTCACGGCGAAAGCTTGCAGTTTATGTCTCTAACCGCTATACGGTTCATTGGAGTGGAACGCGTCAAAATCAGATAAGAATTCCGGGGCAGCGACCTACGGTGCTCAATTTCGAGCGTTTGCATTCGAATCAGTCAGTCCGTGGAGAGTAGTGATTGAAAGTGAAGACCGGCGTATACACTGACTGCTGACTGCGTAAACAGGTAAAGCAATAATTGCTAATCATTTCATCAGATTGTAATAAAGTGAGATTTCACTTTAAGAACGGGGTACAGTTTGAAATTTTGTTTGCATATTTTTGACAATCCGTAAAGTCTTGATACTGTCCCGTAACTTGGTGATATTTTTTTGAATGTGATTGAGACAGTGTAAACCTTTTGCACTGGCTGTTTGCATGTTGAAACATCTTTGTTCCCGTGATCCATTGTATAGACACGATAAGCCGCATATAGGCCAGATCAATATTAACCGTCAATAACAACTGCTCTCATTCAACTGTGATTATATGTTTATACAGTCGTGTCGAATAACGACTCATATGAGTTGAAGGTCATTCGGTCAGGGCAGTAAACAAGTGACCTATCAGACTTATCAAATTCGCCTACGGAGTGAAAATAAAATACCAAACCAGATCACAAAACGCGATAACTAGTTGAGATGGTTGGTTGCCTGAATAGAACAAAAAGAGCGTCACAGAAGCTTTTTGATTATATGGTTTTGAGTTCAAGTGATGAATGATTGTCACCCCTAAGACCCACAAAAATCCGCGAACTCCGAGGTGTCGTGTTGACCCAAAACGCTTCTAGTTTCAGGGCCAGTGATTGGAATGGATCTATGGTGAGCGTCATTCAGTTACAGTTGATGTTAGTTGTCCCTCCGTTAGACCAAGCCCTTTAAGCCAGGACAACATATTATGGTTTATAGACGATTTTCTGTTCGTCCTTAGTTAGATCGTAGTTAAACCTCTTTTAATTTGAAACATCTGTAGACAGAATTGAGGGTAACACAAAAGTCTTCTCCATCCGGATCGATATGAGTGAAATATGGAACGGTACCTGAGAAAAGCATCAACCTTGCAACATTATTCACCCTGTTCATGGTATGCGTTATTCAACGGAATATTCCGTTTGCAGCTTCATGTACTTTAGTAGTCCATGTGATACAGACGTCTTACCTACTTCTAATTAAGGAACTCGGTCTGGAGTTTAACGAACCGTCGTATTTGTGAATGATATTCAGAGGGCAGTCCATTATCAAGCCATACGTAGGTCCATTCGTCTAGTCGAGTTTGTGGGTTACGCAACTAACTTACTCTCTCTGAATTAGCGTCCCCACCAGTCAGTTCAGGTTTGGACCCTTCGGGACAGACACTCCTGACATTTAGATACCGTTCTGTGCGAGAGGACTGGCTATGCTCGCATGTGACCATACGGAACAGTAAACCAAGAAACTTTCGTCTGGATTCCGGATTCACAATAGACTGGGAGTAAGTTGAAATGTGGAGTCTCGAACCCGTGAAATATCATCTTTTTATCGTCTGTATCGTTGGGCACAATTATCAACGTAAGATCAACATATGTTGGGTGCAGTAAGGTAGAATTTAAATATTCTCCCAAAGTAATTTTCTGATGTTGGCAATGGGATATCACCCAGGATTGGGCCCAATGAATTGTCCATGACCATACTACCACAGTTTGTTGATAGTGCCTTTAAAGATAAAGTGAACAGATGAAACTCAAGAGGAAGTCTTTTTGCTTGTCCCTCGTTCTGATTGAAGGACTCTGTAGTTATCCAAACTTACGTGACCGTAATCCATGCACAACCAGGTAGGTACAGTTTCATCTCATCCAATCATCGTTCAGGAAGCTCGGCCAATGGTACACCGGGCGAACATGACATCCGAGTTAGTACATATGATGCATCCGCGCAAACGCTTACGTGAGTGGGGGACGGCCGTTCAACCAATCATATATACTATTACCTTCTCAAAACATGCTCTAATTCTATTAATAAACATAAGCATTTGCTGCTATCAATTCCTCGTGTTATTCATTGGTGTCCGCAGTTCTGAGCAATACACTACGGGTTCTCGTATTCCTACATTTAGAACCATTCCGATTATCGCAGACTCGTTTCAACTTGTCTAAAGCTTTTTGTTCACAATGATTGTGTGTGGTCGAAGAGCTGAACGAGAGAGCACACACGAAATTGACTGCCAATATCAGTTTTATTTTGCTGTGCTTTCTTCTTGTAGATTGGTCATTGCCTCATTCGTGAGTAATTTTGAGTGAAATGTGTTATGTCTTGGAGAAGGCCCTTCATTTGGACTCATTAAAAGCTCCGGACAACCACACACAATATAGGGAGATCGGTATATCTGGTCGCTAAAACTGAGGGCGCTGATTTTCCCGAGATTTTTTTAATGTAGTAACAATATACTTTAGTTACAGTTCCCTTACTGTTTGTGGAATGAAATAGGGATAACTGAACAATACCAAGGAAGATTATTTTCCCAGCATTAAAATTTAATAATGGTCTCAGTTTTGACAGCTAGAAAAATGATTTCATGGGTTTCATTACCACATCCAGTGATCCACAGTTTTGCTTTGAAGATAAATACCTTTTATTTAATTGATAGCTCTTCTGGGCCTATTGTACCCAGAGGACAAGTTTGTATGTAGCTTTATCCGTCGAATGCCAGCATTCCCTTGTAGGTAGCGTGAACTCTGTCCATAGGTTTTTAATCGATATAAGTGATGCGAATTTTCTATGGTGAACCAAAATTCAACCTTTTGTTGATAAACTGCCACGGTTGATGGTTTCTAATTGGGTAGCTTATAAGCTCTTCAGGTCCGAAGACGGTCATTTTCAATTTAGTCCTAAATTGTGTTTTCCTTTCCGCATCTCTCTTTCTCTTTCTGCCTGCATTACCAAGTCCCAAAACCCTATTCCAGATACCCAGAACACGTGTGCCAACAGTTTGCGGTTCCGACGAAGCGATTGAGAGGAACAACGTCAATTGGTCACGTTCACCTAATGGGATACAATCGATGTACGAGGATGGCGGTATTTAAGCGACAGAGTGTCACCAATCACAAATTAAATCGGCGGAACAAGGTGGACATTGGTCAATGCATAGACTAGCTAAGTTGTACGGTTCAAAGAGAACAAGACGCGAAGATAGGTCGAATAGGCTAGCTAAGTGTTCGGTATAATCAGACCAAAATAGATGGTCAAGGTACAGCACGGTACTAATATAGCAGTATAGTATAGATGGTGTTCGAACAGCCATAAAACAATTTGGCAATATGAAAACTGAGAAATGTACCTAGCACACGGGGTGGACAAACAGTCGACATGGCATGACTAGTGAGAACAACTACACGACACGTGGTAGAGAAAAGCGGAAACAGATAACATGGATCATGGTGCTCGTACATGTATATCAAAAGAGTCAATTGAGTACATGAAAGATGCTGGAATGAATGTTCGGCAAGCCAGAACAGAATGTGAAAAGTGTGGCATGGTTGACTTAACCAG
This sequence comes from Echinostoma caproni, assembly GCA_900618425.1. Lineage (NCBI taxonomy): Eukaryota > Metazoa > Platyhelminthes > Trematoda > Plagiorchiida > Echinostomatidae > Echinostoma > Echinostoma caproni. The sequence continues at coordinate 23,344 of UZAN01045830.1, forward strand.
TAGTCTGGTTACGGATGGAAAATTGCTACCTACACCTTAGTGCACCAACTTTGTGGGTCAACTAAAGAGGTAATATTGGGTTTGTTCAAATAATGTCAGGCAATCGCGGTCACGCGGTCACAAATGCTTGACCGGCATAGATTGCGACGGCTGGAGCACATGTTGCGCATCTCACCGAATAAACGTCCTACGGTGATCCAAGGCCCCGTGACAATGCCAGCCAATAAGCGACGCGATACAGATCCAGAACGACCAATCAGAAGCAGATGCTTGGGNCAGAAGCAGATGCTTGGGGCCAATCAAAATCCACCTGGTTCAAACGGGAATCACATGTCCAGAAGAACATCAGCTGAGATTGATCAGTAATACTACTTCAGCCGTCTTTATTCCTTTTCCTATATTATTTATTCTCTTTAATTGCCTGCAACCAACTAACCGCTACTTCTATGGCTTCATTCCTTTTTCCCGATGTCGGGAGACTTTGGTCGATGATTACCAGAGTGATTTCGTGCTTCCATTGCGATTATGATTCGAATTATTGGAAAAAGGTCTGTTGCGATTACTACACTTGGTAAGGTTGACAGCAGTAGGCGGAAGAAGGACACAAGCGGTGAAAACATTACTTCACACTGGAGTGACAAATGAGAGACTCGCTTGCCTAAGTCGCGGCAGTCTTCCCGGTTGAGATCAGTTAATCTTTGGTTAGGGTTACCGAGCATTAGGGATGCTTTAACGACCAGCGGTGCTCATGCACCTGCTCCCAATNAATTTTTTTTTAAAATTTATTCCGCCTGCATTGTGTATCGTAAACTTATTGCTCCCTCTCCTTCTTCAATGGTCGACCAAAGGGGTAACCGAACTGGGGTAATCAGACTCGGTGCATGAGAGTGCGGACTGAATGGTTAGGGGAACTTAAACTGAAACCGGCACTTGTCGGACTGTAGCCTTCTTTCCGAGGACTTACAGTACGAAAGGGAATTCAATAATAGAAAGATTAAACATTATGAATTTGCGTATTTTTATCCTCAGGGTTATTGCCATTTCNATTTCCTATCCCTGATACCCGTCACATACCCGTTGGCAAAGAAATCCCAAAGAGAGGGGGGGGGGCGGAAGAGACGATTATCATCCTTCGGATATCTTTTACATCTTTTCCTCTCGATTCTATCGATGCGTGTATTCGCCTATCATAGACACAGCAAGTATAGGTATAGGCATCATGTAGAGTAATTTTGTCTGAAAGAGTTGATCGTAATCAGTACGCAGCAAAAGCTTCAAGAAGGTCGCGGCAGAGAGCAATTCATGGAGATAATGAAAATACAGGAATTTGTACTGCGTAACCACGAATCAAGTGAGTCGTGTTGAGTGCAGATACCGAAAGGACGATCAAGTGAGAATTATTAATCATTCATTATCCCACGTCACTTATTCTGCTTCACTTTACCCAATAAAATAACCATTAAATCTGTAGTATGCTCTCTCTCTCTGTATTGCGAAGTTCTGGCTGCTCATTTGTTCAGCTATTTTGATTGTCCCGGTGTCTTGCTTATTCCGTAGTTCTCGGCAATATTCCACTATTCCACACGGGGTCACCCAGTCAATTTATAAAACGGAAAATGGTATTTAGAGTATCAAGCTTGGATTAGCCCATTCGATTGTTCAGAGGCACCAGGCACTCTTGATGGTCATGGGTGTGGGTTACACTCCTCGGGAGATCGTTAATTCCCCACGAGGTAACTACACTGGAAATGCGATGGAAATGTTTGTGATAACTGACAAAGAGCACTGGACAGCTATTTCATCCCGTTTTGGACTCTTTAACAGTGCGTACTTTTATGTCCCTGTCAGGACTCCAACCGAGAACATTTAGGTCGGTTATTGGTATATTTCTCTGTGGATCATATGTGTTGTCTTGTCTGTGATTTGGCAGATTCCAAGGATCAATTCAATTACTATGACTCTCTAACAGGTTTCAAGCTCAGATTATTTTTAATATTACATTATATTACATTTTTTATAGCTATTATGTGACAATCAATCAGTCAAAAATGGAAACAACAAAAATGACACCGTGTGCAAAACAAGTTGTCCGGTTATCAAATCCTCATGGGTGGGAATCATTTCAAGTTAACTCACATGTATTTTAAATTGCCCCAGCTTCGTTTGACATTGTCCCGTTGATCTCTTCAGGTTTGTCACACCCACACATACTTCTCAATTCACTTAATGTGGTGGTATACATTCAATCTCTCCTGTTACATCGCACACCTCACGAATTCGAAATCATGTATAAATTTCGGGAACTGTGACATTCCAAAATTAGACCGTAGTAGATGCGTTTAAGTAGGATGAAAAATTGTGCGTGTTATTTGAGGCAGAGTTTAATAGGGACGATCAAGACCATCCTCCGTTCGTTATCTTCTTCCATTACGTGGGATTACCTACTGCTCAGTTTAAGCGGAATGTAAAATATCCCCTCACGCACCTGGGGTTGATGCAACGGCGCAGTTCAATTTTTGTGATGCGATCAGCTCAATAACGGAGCAATGTGCTCTAAACGTGAACCATTTTCAGTTGGAAGCGTACATTTATCCCGAAATTGTTTATCTGCGTCCTTAGTGAAAAGTTTTGACACATTTATAGAATTTTCATTTAAATTGAACAATTGATCGGCCTTCTAATCTGGCGAAAAAAGTTAGCTTAAAAAACAGACCTAAGAAAATGCAGCTCTCTTTGTGTGAAGTCATGTCATAAGTCATTTTCAGCGTTTCAATGTCACAAAACCGGATCACTAGCTGATGAAATTGATTGGTAACTTTGTACAGAGTAGCTATTTTTGGCAATGCTAGTGGCTGGATCCTNATGGTGTGTGTGTGTGTGTGTGTGTGCATTGTTGGTGACTCACACGAAGCATGAAACAGATGTACAGAGAGAGATACAGGTTTCGCCTACTCAATGATGAGATTAACACTAATGGTGCTCGGCGAATCATTTCATAAACTAAGTCAACTCATCGGAAATACCAGTGAAGCGAAAAATTCTTTTCGATTACTCATTCTCAAGCTTCTACATTAATATATGATCACAAGGTGGCAACAAAAATCATGATTTACAAAATAACCCGGGGTGGGGGAGGGGGTTACAGGGTTCTAATCACTTGTCTAAGCAGATTACGTAAGACGGGGTCATTCAGTTATCGTTTGATTTTCTGAACAGGGGTCATTACGTCACATTGTCGGGCCATGGCATACTCAATACGTGAACGATCCGTTTTTGTTTGCACAGTTCGAGGTTGTGGATACGAATCGGCTGTGCAAAGCCTGAACTGCCGCAGTTGTTTTGTCAGAGTAATTGGGGTTCTGTAAAAATGACCTTAAATAACCTTTCAACATCTTCCCTGTTGATAAGATGTTCCACAATTGAGCCACGAAAATCAACTCATTGTCCGTTTGGTCGATCGCACCTGAATCACTATACTCCATCCGCTTAGGGCATATGGTAAATGTTCTTGATCCAAAATTCATATCAATATCTAATATCTTACCCTGCATCCCCGATTATCAACGAGGACGATCACGATTATCGTCCATTCCCTCCGTACCGGTTCGCTCAAGAACATCAGTGCGATATAGCTCTTATCGATCAACTGAATTTCGCTTCCATCAGCGTGACTATTTTACTTTTACGGTAGCTTTGATGACCACCGTATCGAAGATGACAATTGAATAGGTCATCGGTTCGAGGACTAGCTGAGTAATTGACAATGATTTATTTGTAGCTAAGTCATAATTTGTCGTTTGGTCTGGCTTTAATTCCTGTTAACAATTAATCAAAACGCTATTTGAATAAGTCACGCACTAAATTAATCCGTTCTTTGTAACACTTCTGAATAGACAAAGAATGATTGGATTAGCCCATTCGGTTTGTTACAGGCACCAGGCACTCTTGATGATGTTAGATGTGGTTTTAACTCCTTGGGAGATCGTTAAATACTCACTGTTTGAATGCATTTGAATACGATGAAAATGTTTGTGAGTCTCGAACAGGACGAAACAGCTGTCCAGTGGTCTTTATCGGTTATCACAAACATTTCCATTTATTTCAATGGTGAATTGGTCTTGTATATAGCAAATGAAGCGTGAACTGAAAAGCTAGACAAATGTTTTAACCTGGTTGGGTCGATGGATTCGCACTGCCCGGATGAGGCCCAACCAGGTCGAAACAACTGTCCAGTGCTTCCTAGCTTTTCATTTCACGCCTCATTTGCTACATACACGACGAGTTCACCATTGAAATTGAATCAAATCCTCCATCACTCATATTTCCATCTCTGAATAGTTTTTGCGATAGACCTGCTTCTTTGTTACGGTAAGGGGTTTTATCTATAAGGAACAAACTATAGAGTGTCCTTTAAAAACTCACCTGCTGTTGGCATCCCACAGTCTTACTTCAGTGAGCCTTGAAAACTCAAAACAGTACAGTAACGTTACAAAATTTATATCCGGATACATTTAGGTCTATCTCATCTGGTGCACACTAAGGATTAGATAAAGTTATACGATTAATATAGAGGTATTGCTACCGGTAAGTTTTCAACAATCCGTGTTTCTCCCAAATTAAACCAAAGGAGATAAACAGTTGTTCCTGTTCTCACAAATTCAGCCTCCACCGTTGTAACACTATCGCCTCGACAAACTGTAATGGACGTTCCTAAAAAGCTCAACAAATTTCAGAGAATGCAGTTGTTCGGTCAAATCGATGCTTCGTCTCAAATAAGTGATGTGCATAGAAAGAGGCCAATTACTTTCTGATTGATGGCGTTTGACAACATGATGATTCTGACCGGTTCAAATGTGTGTCCGGTCATTCTCCGTCGAAATCGCCGTTCAGCTCACCCTAGGCAGGGGCGTTCGAGCATCCCCACATGAAGGGATAGTGATTAAACATGCCATGATCCGGTAGTGGCTGGGGGGAGGAAGGGGACTGTGATCTATCCACAGTTAACACTGCAAGTGTCCCGTTTTCAGGATTGATCGCTAGCATATCCCGAAAGAGAAATTTTATACTGTATATATGGTAAATCAGGTCTCCCACGGAATGAATTATTATTCTATTTCACACTTGTCTGAATCCAGACTGTGTGCCAAACAAATCATGGTACAATAATCTTTATTTAAAAGAAAAACATTCCATGACTTGCACGTGGGTTGAATATTGTCAGGTTGCTAAGGCCAAGGCAGGTGAATTTCCTAGGGTAATCCACAACCTAAGCCTACGGCTAGCCAAAACCTGACCCGTAAAGCAGAGAGGCGGTGTGTGTACACCGCAGTCTATTGGGAGCCGGTGTCCAGTTCATCGGATCGTACGCTCTTCGGACGGGGTCAAACGTCCAAGGTACCCAACACAACTCGATGCCCAATGGAGCCGGTGATCGTTGTCTTTAATCGAAAAGGTGTGGATGTGTTTCGTACGCCTCCTCTTGCTTGGGTTGAAATCCGAGTTTTTGGTCAACTACCCAGGATGAACTACCAGTGGCCCACCAACCCGGTTATAGCCCCGGATGTCGGCTTTTGTCCTCTCACTTTGTTGGGAAAACACCTCCGCCACGAGAAGGCAGTCAGTAGGACGTCCTCAGCAGAGACTATTTGAGACGCTTGGTAGGATGGGAGCATTTCGCGAGGTGCAAGGGATGGGTGACCAGCCACAACCCTAGAAACCCACCCCCGACCATACTGAGGATTTCGGAATGAAACAATAATTACACTCATGATCTCTAATGTCGATTAAAAAAATTGGGTCCCAAATAAAACCTAAATAAAAAGTGATGAAGAACTCAATTATTTTACCATTGATGAACAGAATCTTGGCAATAAAAAATCGTTTTATCAGAGCTGCATTGCAGCATAGATACAGTCAAATTGCTCGCCTTACGCGATGCTCAATCATTATTGGTTTTGGTTGCTAGGGTATTGATTAATTTGAACAGTTACATTAATAAGGATCATCACAATAACGATGCCGAACCCCTCACTGTGCATACATCGAGCGTGCACTTCTGTTTAGTGAGTCACGTTTGAACATCATGTGATGAGCTTTTTATCAGATAGTGAAGTCATGAGTCATAATGGTGGCACTGATATCGACCAGTATTAGCGGCATCGAACATGTCGGATAGTTTGAGTTAGCAATGGTAAAAATAAAACTTGAATGTGACCAAAATAGCAGTGTGGTTTTAGATGGAGGTTAGATGAAGTTCGTGCAGTAATTCGAATACTGGTTAACCGATGCAAATCAAAATTGGAGGGAATACAAAACGTAGGAAAAGACTCGAAAAATGATCACGTCCGAACTCGTCTGATAAATGTTTACAAGTTTGAAAATGTAGTGGTTTGAAAGTTCTCTTAGTTTTTCCAATGTTGTTATTTATTCTGGCAGCTAGTTATGATACAAAACTGTGACACCGTATTGCAAATATCAACATAGGTATACATGGTATAATTGCGGTGATCCGACTCGAAGGAGGTTCATTGAATCACCGTGAACAACTGTGCTGTGTAGCATGTATTTAACTTTATAGGATTGGATACCACATCTGTCTGATCAGTAGCGAAACCCAGCTTGGACTTCTAATGGATATGAATGTGGTGATCCTAGCCTACGAGATGACGCATACCACGGAGCAACACGTTACGGTTTCCAGACAACTGTGGTGAGTCTAGGTTCCCAGTTGACGCAAGCAAAGCACTTGCGCGGTACAGCTTCTAGACCACGATCCATGGGCCGACTAATCAGAAGTCATGCGGCTCAGACAGAAGCTGTACGATGCCAGGAAAACTAACACGTGATTGGCAGAGGCTTGGATGACCAATCAACTGCTTTTGCACATGTTATTTAGACCCCGTAGTTTCTTTCAATAAATGAACTGCTATTACTGTGATCCCTTCCTTAGGTCTCGGGTACGTGGGATACTGTCGTGCTAGAACCAGTGTGATCCAGTGCGTAAGTGGCGTCCGTGATTTCTAATCAGTACATACTCCAATTATTACAGTGAATTAGTGGGAAGTTGAGTATATATGTAAACATATATTGTATTAAGTAGTATGTGAACGACTTGGCGAAATTTCGCCGGAAGCGCAAGACCGATTTCGCGATATTTGCCTCTTGTTAAGTATGTACGTTCAGGATCTCACATCTTGATTTGCGACAAATATACATATAATTTATGATATATTTAGTTGGTTCTCTTCACACGCATTTGAACGTAGTTGTTTCAACAGAATCTACGGTCGAAACAATCCTTTTGCTTGTTTGGTGGAAATTCCTTTGGCGCTACAGCAGTGGTAACAGATAGGTACAATATCATAAGAAAAATGCAAGAAAGTGGACAGCTCAATCGCCGACGGTCACCATAACAAGGATAAACATGACTTTTTGATCCCGTGACGGTGTACGGTTCTAGTGATGTACTTCCATTGCATGGATCACGTTCTGGCACCATGTGGTACGCATGAGCAATCACTTTCAGAGATGATAGTATACATTAGGATGGATAGTCCAAACACATGCTGTGTCATCAGCAGGGTTGTAGGTCTGCGCGCGTCGTGTAACTCTCCTCATTTGGATAGGCACAACTGATCAAATTTAAGTAGGACTGCACAGCAATGCACCTTTTCCCTAGGTTTTCAGTCCATATCAATCCGAATGCGACGATACCAAAAACTGTCCTCGAATAAGTCATGTCAAGTTGTGAACCTCCAGAGACGATGAATGTTTCCGTTTGAGAAACGTGGAAAAATACAGTTTCATCCGAAGCGGTTCGGTACATGAA
>UZAN01045831.1:0-22795 GCA_900618425.1 Echinostoma caproni
GGTTGTTGGTGAGAGGATGTGGTTTGATAGTGATCCGTGCAAGGTCGGATGGACTAAGTACAACTCAGGAAACGATAGTTTTGTCTGATAAAGTCGATACTTGCATTTTAATGAATGAAACTGACAATCTCAAAAATTGTGACAATGCCCAATACTCCCCACCGTGTGAAATAAAAAGTCAACGAGATTATACATCGGAAGTACACAAATCTATGTACATTTTTATTTGCATAATCACTTTTGTATCCTGTTAAATCGATGCATTCAAAAAGCAGTTTTCAAACATACAAAACCGTTTTTTCAGCTGCATGTCAGGGATATANCTTTATAACCAATAAGTAAAAACGATAAGTGATGTCGGTCTTCAGAGAAAAATCCTCAGTTTTGGTGAATCCCATCAATTCACTGAACCTGGTGTGCCAATATCTGATTTACTGTTTTCCAATTAATCTGAATCAGAAATACAGAAGCTGTCACTATCAACTTCTCCTTTCTTTCATCGTACACGTAACCAACAGATTAGAATCTTTCGCCATGGAGACAAATGTTGAAGGAGCAATTGTATTTGTTGTATGCATTTAATTTGTCTGCCAGAAAAGCTCGCGCGATGAAAAAACATAACATACAGGATTTCTATTGTTTCGGTTCAGATAGATGAAATAATTTACCAGTTAATCAGAACAGAGGTATTGATAACTTGTCCGATTTTGTGCGATTGTTACTCCTAGCAATACTGAGACCTGTCGTGGACACGCAACGCACTGTTGATGCACGGAACCAAAATGTCTTGAAAAGCGTGACAATCAGATGGGTAACGCGTAAACGAAAACTGATAAACAAGGAAAAAAGATAAACGTAAAGAATACGCTCTATGTTTTCTGGGTCTCACTTTGCCCAAAGAAGACAATGGAGTATCTTAGCTAACAATTGACTGAATAGGTTGTAAGTTTATTTCAAGCAATACTGGTATGCGGGGGCGAACCAATGATGTGACTGTCTTGAAATGACCAAAGCGTGAGATATCAGATCGTTCATGATAGAAATAAATAGTACTCATGAAAGCATTAATTTAGGAGCAGTATCTTGAACCACATTTTGTGACAAATTATTCTTCCAGTAATTTTCGGAAAATAAAATCATTTAATATTTGAATAGTTGGATGCTAGGAAGAGCAGTTTGAAACCTGACTGTTTTTTTTCAAATATCTCCGTTCACATCCACACAACAAAGTTGATTAGGTTTATGAAACATAGAAACAAGAACCCAATCTATAATAAAACTGAAACCCGGCTGCTGCGATTAAAAACATTGTGATATGTGATAAATTTACTTTAGCGTTCCATGTCATCTAATATGATGATATGCTCACATATTCTAATTCCCAATTAAGTACCCACTTAATATGACAAGTAACATGTATGGTGAAAAACTTTCAAATTTGAATGGAATTTTTTCTCGACGAAACAAAAGGGAAAAGAACGATAATATGCAACTGGTCATCCATCTGAAAAAATAAAGCATTCGGTAAGCGGCCATATTTGGACTTTCAACATTTTTGTTGAGTATCCAGATAGGCTTTGGATTAAACGGATCGCGCATGGAAGCTTTTTCAATCCGTAAGGTGTTGGAACTATCCTAATTTCGGTTGACGACATCCCAACTGTGTAAATACATCACTGTTGGGAAGACCAATACACTTTTAGTAACGAATAAAGTTAGGCATCAAAGCATGAGTCAGTCCCGGAATTTTTACAATATCTAGTGGAGAAAGCAGGACGTTTCCCATACGTGTTTGAGTAGTCCAAACCTCAGCGACTGGGCGCTGCAGAGGGGTTCACACCAAGCTGGATACAACAAATGTGTCTCGATTCCGCCGTTTATCCACGAGATGATCAATCACTTCATAAACGATACATCTGAGTATCAGGAAAACAGGGTTGTTGGGAGTCTGGTGAATTGGACTTCAAGATATTTTGAAACGGAATGTGTCCTATATTTCGAATTGAATACATAAAATTACACGGAAAGCCATTGAGGATTCGCTATTTATTTAGGCTCATTATCATATCGATATGTTTTTCTCTGAAACAAAACATAACAAGGATGCATATGTCCTTTTAAAACAACATTCCAATGAAAAAAAATATGATGAGATATGTTTCTGTTGACACAAACGAAATCCCAAAACGTTCATAGAAGATCCTTGTTGCGATCGAACGTGAAACGATTTGCTTGAAGCCCCGTAATGTTTCTGTTCAGTCGGGTTTCTTTTGTGCGATGGGAAGGAAATCGCATACAGAGCAGATCCGATTGCCCCTTACAAGTTCTGTAGTTAACACCGCAAGAGAAATCGACCCGCCAAGTGCTGAGGATGGTAAATATAAGGAATCGGCTTGGAGAAAATGCATCCATTGAATAAACTCAATTATTGTCTTCTGATCTCCAACGATTGTTTAGTTTCATGGAGGACTAAGTGACAAACTTAAGCGACAGGTATAACTGGGGTTACTATTCTCGGTGTCTATTGACATTTTTCAAAATGCTTTCCCATGCATACAAATCTCCCAATGTTTGCAGCGATAAACTGTAAGTAATTTGCTTACCGTACAGTTGCTTATGCTAGGTGTAAAATATTAGGATTCTTTGATCAACAAACAAATCTCATTTTGGACTAAAGTGTCGCGAACAATTAGGGTTTCCTAGTCCATTACTCTGTTTCTGTTCCTTCCCCACATAGATATGTGTGGCATCGTGTGCGTGAAATATCATTCTCTCATTTAAAACACATAGAAAGACAGAGGATTTTTATTCAAAGGTTTAGATTCTCCGGACTGAATGACTAGTTTCTTGTCTCGATTAATCACGTTGCTTGAAAAACAGTTCTTCTTTAAACTTTAAATAAACTATGTGTAATTATTCTCTTTGATGGGCTTTTCGTTTCAACTGCATTGACAATCGGTCTATTTGCAACTTTTTATAATCCGTGCAGACGAATTCAATAAATCTTTCGAAATAGAAATTAAACTACCCAAAATTGTGTATCCACATATTTCTAGTGACGTTCTTATTGGAATTTACTCTTGATTCGGTACCCATATGGGAATAACCGTGCCATTCAAATGAATTTTATATTTTAGTAAGTAACCTTTTACTAGAAATGAAGTGAAGAAATACACTGCGTATACTTGAATGAGTTATTTGCACCAACTGATATCCGATTAGTTGTGACAAAACTCCTGTGATTTAATTTGTCATAATGTTTCCTGTAAACAGTGCTTAGTCTACCGACTTTTGCATAAAAGAACAGAGTATCAGCATTCTTAATTTCAGTAATTCGTCATTGTACCGATGCATCACAATATGTATGTCCTCAGTGAGAGAAAAACTGATTTCCTACGAGGAGTTGGAAACTTCTTACTGCATGTTACGGAGAGGTTTACGTTTACGTTCAGACTGGATGTGATATTCAAAAAGATCACGTGGTTGCTTACGCACTCCATTGTCCAACGAAACTGATCGCGATTTGGAGTGTCAATTGCTTGTAACTTGGATAAGCAAAGCTTGTCTGTAGACGCAGAATGATACGTTGTGAATGCCAAAGGCTATCGCTTCCACTTTGCCCAACATACTGTGATGTACTGAGCAGTCGTACCATGCCACTGTACCATGCTGTCACTTTTGAAGTTGGTGATCTTCCTGCGGATGATCGAAAGTGATGTGAATGGGAAAAATGAAAAACGTAATCGAGAGAGAGAAAAGCTATAGTAGTAGTAGTAGTAGTTTATGAAAAAACACTGTCAGATAAACATTTTTAAGAGGCGAAGTTCTGTGAGGTAGGTTACTCCATATCTAACTATTTAACTACGGTAATATGTAAGCTTCCTTTGGTATAAGGTAATTTCTCCTTAACGATTCGGGGTACCTCCGATGCATTTTAAATATTCATCTTTTATTTAAATATTTTGTAAACAATGGCTGATAGGCAAGGAACTTTGTTTTTGATGATTCAATAATATATTTTAATTCTTTGGGGTTTCGGTAATTGGTGATGATCAAACTGATTCAGTGAGTGTTTTATTTTGACATAGAATGAGGGCACCGGTTAAGCTGTGGATGGATCCCAAGAGGTGTGTCAGTTGTTTCCGCATCCACGTCTATGACAGAGCTAGAAACGAAACGAGCTCCTTTGATTACCGAGGGTGCATTCACTGTGTGGTTTGTGATAGGTTCAGTCATGCGTAAGTTGACAGATTGCAGCCCGTGATCAATTATGCCAGAAACTTGATCAAAATTTTGTAAGTACTATGTCGCCAAAAATGTTGGCAGATAATTCTTCTTGCGTTTCAATTTTCACAGTGACGCAATCAACAGCGGAGTTACACGTCTTTGACAGGCCTATTGTGGGTTGGCTAATGTGGTTCACTCCACATATAGGTAACTGAAAGCGAAAACACACGTTGATGCGGCCGAAATTGAACGGTGTTGTAGTGGCATGGCGGAGCTTAGACGCAATCGAATCGTTGCAAGGATTTACTGTTACTTTTGATTTATTCGCCTCGTAAGTCATTCAGCTGCATTGTTTATTGGTTACCGATTGCATCGATTTCTACCAGCCATTTGCTCAACCGGTCCCTTGGGTTTATCAATCAAATGCTCATCAGTGGACCATCTTATCTGTAGCTTTCCACGTACGGGAATATTGATCAGTTTTATTGGCTCTACCGGGACGCTTGGAGAATAAACTATACAGTTAACCATTTATACATCTTTATGTACCCCGTCCATAGTGGCTTTCCGTAAATCCATGTTGAGTTTAATCCATCTGCGTCTTAACCAACAGGAACATAAGTTAAATGCAGCCATTACTCTTCCGCATTAATTGATTTTCGGCTAGGGTTGAAGCTTTCTAGCACAGACTCAAGGTCGACAATCTCATTTGACCGTGAGAAATTTATAGGTAGTTTATCAGCGGCAAATGCGGAAACACCGGATAGTAGCTTTCATGGGTTTGTTCTCGAGAATGCCCATAAATATGTAGGTCAATAAAGACTCGAAAGGAGATATAAGAGTGAATCCATTCGCCTACTGGTAGGTTCGACATTTTAAACCGAAAATAGTAATCGAATTCAGATTGAAAGAAGAACTTTTCGAGAGTGGAAGTCGATTGGTTATACTACCTGCCTGGGCATAAGTACTAGATATTCTGCAGCCATGAAATATTTGTCAATGCAAGTGTCGCGTTCGAAGTGAGAGCCTCGTGTACGAAGACAGAAGTCATCAATCTAGTAGACCGAGGCAAATGTGCGTTACCGGCTAAAGTAACAAATTCTGTTTCAGTTTGAGTCCAGCGTTTGGGATAAGTATTTGATTATTATGTGGTTTAAAAAATGGCTATTGTTGGTTTTGTCATTTTTACCGTTTCTTTTGGCACAACGGTGCTAACTGCGACAAGTGAAATTTTTAGTCGAATAGACGTGATGCGGGTTTCTTTTAGCGATCCTGGGGCTCATGCCTTTATTTTTCATCAAGTGCTTAGACCCTCTGATAAAACTTAATCAAAAACTCTCTCTACGAAAAAACCTAGATTCTTATATAAAAGGATTCATTCTTCAATTGAGTTGGTATTTCTCGAGACTATAATTTGGTTCTAAAAAACGAGTAAATAATAAAGAGTTACACCATGCTATTGGTAAACCTGATTAATGCGCGTAATTTTTTACATTCCTACTATACTTTGCACACCACACTAATAAACCTCAACGATGGTTCGTTCATCGTTTCATCCAGACTTGGTATTCACATCTCCGAGGGAAATTGATGACACTTTTATCAGGCCACCTTTGAACGCACATGTGTTTTATATGATCGCATCAAATTTCCCGGGCCCTATCAATGCATTCTTTATATTTTTAGACCTTCACGAAATGCATCGATGCAGATTATATAAAAGCATTATTGATTGACCGATCGATCAATCATTACAGGCCGAAATATTGTGCGGATCTGCGTGACCTTTACCCCTAGCCTATCAAAATCTCATCCAAGTACCAGGGTCTATACCTGTGTGCACAAACACTCATATAATCCAGCAAAGAACAAAATTCGACTGGATTTCTTGAATTGTGCATTATTTGATTTATGTTTCAGTGACACAAGGGATTACGATTTACCAAAGAAATTTTATTGCAAATTGTCTACTAAGTTGTCTGTACGATTTAACTCTAGGGTCAAACGGCCTTCAATCCGTGTCGTTTAGATTGGTCAGTTTTATCGGGAGCCTTGGTGACCAAACGATTCTGGGTTAATACGTTATGTTATTATTGTATTTCAATTCTATTTCTGTTTCTGTTGACCATAACGTTTGATTAACTACTTTCATTCATTCCACCTCCCCTTTTTGTGGTAATTATTTTTATCCTGGGTATGCATCGACAATATCTATAAGTTACCACTGTTTCCGCTTTTCTCAACTATTTCTTTGCAGTAGCACATTGTTTGAGTGAACGAAAATCCAAGGAAACCATAAAAATACAACCGAATGATTGATTTTTCTAAGGAAAATAGGTTTTATGCATATGTACTGACCCAGAAGTGTAATAATCGTAGCATATATTTATATATGTATACATATATATATGTCTACGCAACACGTAGAGGGTGCGTGTGAAATAGGTGAAGCTGGAAAAGTATAAGCTAATAAGGTAAACATTTTAGTCTTATATTTGCCGACACTATAGATATCCAAAAACTCGATTGTATTGCCATGGTTCCTTGACGTTATCATCTGATCAAACAATGTGCTACTACATCACAAATGTTGAAAATAGGTGAATATTTGGTGTTCATATAAGATCGATTAGATGTGAAACTGAGACTTTACCAAATTAGCTACCAACGAGTTTTTGGAAAACAATTTCACCTGGAGTAAACAATATTGGCTTCCTCACACTTAGGACACCCTGAAATGTGCGTTGAGGTAATGAAAAATGGTACACATCTGAATTAATCATTTAAATTTTGCAAGTCACGAAAACGTTCTCTAATTATCACATAGTTGCACGGCGCTAATATCATCAAAATAGATTTGTTCCCTTTGTTGCTCAGACAGCAGTTTTAATACTTTTTGAAAGCAGTGTGACGACTTTCACGATCTCACTCTGCTACCTTCATCATTACCCTTATTTATAGTTTAATGAAGTAGGATTTCTCGGACAATCTAACAAAATGGTTGAGAAAACGAGGTTGTGTTTTAAGCAGCATGTTTAATCTAGAAAGTAAAACTTTCACTCATGATGAACAACTTTGAAGGTTAGATGCATTATGCATTTTAACTAGTGTATTAAAAGTTCATAATGTAAGTGTTTGTATGGTTACTGGGATGATTGATATTGGGTACTGTTATCGGGTGTACCAGTCAAGGATGAGCCGGATTAGTCTGTCTGTTCCTCAGCCACACGTATCTCTGGCGACGGCAGTAGTTAGGTCCTGATAAACTGTTTCTGTAGAGACAGGTCCGTTTTTTGGGAACTTCTCGTTAGACCAACACAGTAAACATTCGAACGTGTAGACACAATATGGCATAATAACCTGTTTTGGCCTGAGGTAAGAAGGCCTGTGAAACGAAGACATCAGTTTGACTCCCCCTTGATTGGTTCACCCCAATACAACCCTAGCATCAACCATTACAAAAGATGTGCAAACAATTACACTACGGATTATTACGTGCATGTCCACCGGCACTGTGACAACTCGATTCGTGAGTCTCACAAATTTCATGCTAATACTACATTACCTGCTCACCATCATTCTCTGTAATTTGTTGTCGACTAACTTTCATTAAACAGTGAGCAACTCGTTAATGCGAGGCTTCTCAGCGGTAGATCGTTAAAACTTACTGGTCAAAGCCGGCTGCGTTCATCTGAGTCTTAGTTAGAAATACTTCAAAGTTAACTTTATATGATCACTAAAAAATGGAGTCTGACATTCTGTGCAACAATACCGACAGTGACGGACAAATTTGTTTTACTCTTGCTGAAAGTTTTCGTATTGACCGTCAAACAGTACTATCAAAGATGGCGATACCTCGACAGCAGCAAAAATAGGGACGTCTAAATTTTACATTATTGCATCATTCTGATTAGATTCGTTCATATGTTCAGTATTTCATTTCTCTACGGACAAGTCAAACAAGGGGACAAAATGATGAGGCAAATACTTATGACAACCCTTTTGATCTGTTTTTTAATCTATCGCCCGCAAGACAAGTCGGTTTCCTGGCTATCACGTAGTACAACAGCCCATCGCCAGCGATTGAAAGCAAGCGCAGCGCAGACGATGACCAGGAGGTGGCGCTGGTGCCATAAACCGTAGACTGCATAAATTCCAGGAGTTCAACGTTTTTATGGTATTTGGCCATGTTTTTACTTGATCCTTCATTCGACAGCTCAAAAACTGGCCATAGCAATACAAGCGTTAGAGAGTTAAGTTAAACTATGTCGTAGGACATAGTGCAGACCGTAGCACTGTATGAAGTCTAACGATTGTCATGTTGGCAAGGCTTCGACGTACTTCATCTTTTGATATTTCGTTTCTCAGCCTTATTTTCGTTATTATTCGGAGATACCAATGGTTGAGAGAGTCCAGTCTTCTGACATGCTCCCTCTCGAAAAGGGACAGTTTTTGCAGTCTACTGGTATCACTGGATGAGTGGTGGTCTGAAAGATTCGCAGTTTTTCCGATAGATTATTTTTCCTAGTATTCAAATCTTTTTGAGGAACTTTCTTCCTGCATGGTCGCCTCGTTGAAGGACAAGTAGTCATTGGTCCGACCTATAAGTAGAACCGTTTCCTTATTTCTGCATTTCCCCAGGCAGCCTTTGTATGGCCACAGACCTCTTCCTGAAATTTGGATGTACATTTATATATTCAATAAATAAAAATGGAAGTAAAAAGAAAACATTGTTGATCTATATAGATACATAAAGAATGTTATTTCTTCGATTGCTTCGTCGCCAATTGTCAGCTTTTGAGATTAGTCAGGTTTAAACCGCTCCACCGCCGCCGCCGTATTCCTAGGCAGCCTTTTTATGGCCGCGGCGCTCCTTCCTAAGTGTTGAATGTATATTTGTATATTTATTAGATAAAAAAGAAGTAAAAAGACGTTTATTTTATTACCATTATTTAGATAGATACACCGAGAGACTTTTCTCAGATATTTTGACTTCCAGTAAATTTTTTGTGTTGTTTCTCTTAAGGGCAAATACACTACCTGCATTTTATAACTTGTAGATAGAGACCTTCGAACTTATATAAATAACAGCGTAACACTCTGATCAGTTCATTGTTTAGTCTACTGCATATTTGAACATCATAGATAAGGGCCAGCGGATACTCTCATTTCACACCTGAAAATGATGAAACGTCCAAGGATTCATAGCGTTACTTTGGTACAAGAGTACATGATACTTAATTGTAGCCCCTCACGAAGTTAGTAAACTTTGTTGGAGCTGCATTTTACTTCATGAATATCCGTAGGGATACTCTATCGACCAAATTAAAGGTTCAATTAAAGCCAATGAATAGGGATGGTGGAATTTGATATGTTGTTTTAAAACTCCTCGGAGTATGTAACTTTAGTCGATACACTCTTCTGTGACAAAACCGTCCTTCATTTTGGATTGCCCTTCCTTCTATTGTGAACCGGTCGAGTAAGATGAAAGAGGAAGCGTTTTGGATACTGCATCGTTAAAAGTGATAACCTCGTATTAAGTGTAAACTATTTATTCACCTTTCCATGCATTTCAAGGTTGACTGATATACCCTAAAGAGTAGAAAATCCTTGCTGACCCAATTTTTTCGTAAGAGTGTGTGGAAAGGATTGAGTATATTGGAGAGACAACGATTCAGTTATTCTGTTAGGGATGAGTCTTTGCCGGGGGTGTTTGACTTGATAGCTACCGTTACATTGCGTAATGTGCGAGATGTCTCACAATACACTTCGTGCGAACGAGATCGTGGATTCAGGCACTGTGTGTTAAAATCTTCGGAGCATCTTCCCATCTTGTTTGACCGGTTCAGATTAAGTTGTATGTTTGCGTCACGCAGCGAAACTTTCCTCAGTTGTTGTCTACCATATAAGGCTTGGATGTCTTGTAATCTCCTACGCTGGATGCTGTTTTCGTTTCCTTCGTTATTTCTGACCACTGTTTATTACAATCATTTCTGGTGAGTAAGGCGAGGCCATAACTGAGGCTCTTTAGTTGATTGATCCTCCCATGCACGCTTCATTTGCTTTCGTTGACTTCTGTATCATTCTCAGTACGGTTTAGGTTGTACAACGGTTAACCATGCATTTTAAAGGTTGGTTGCTTTTGCTGCCCTCTGGCTAACATTTTAGATGTAGAAGCTGGAAAATGGGAAAGTTGAAAGCAATGTGGTTGTCAAGATATGAAGAATTCGGGTAGACCAAAATTCCGAGTTGACCCGCATGCCATTGCTCACGACACTGAGTATCGATAGCCCCCCCCCAATTGCTCTGTGCCTGAGATTTAAATTCACGAAGCGTTACGCAATCTCAATGTCATAGCCCATTATGTCATGTGGCGGCGATAGCAGAGTTCGAAAACGAACAATCTATCATTTTCCTTTTCTCTTAATGGTCAGATCTCTACACTGTAAAGTGGAACTCCACCTTTCACAGACAGCCGTACGTTGCAACAGTGTCATAGATATCTCCACCTGGTAAATGTCAATCGAGCCTTTAGTATGCTCGCCGACACTTCATCTGTGATGCGTCCGCCCTGTAAGACATAGCTGCTTAGGTAGGAAATTTATCAACTTTATCCACTGCAACTCCCGTTAGGGTGAAACTGGAAGCCGGACCAACTCATTCCTACGGCAACATTTTACACCTTGAAGGTGACAAATACATGCGGGCCACGGATGCATGTGGTTATCAAAATAGGTACGGATTACGGATCACTAATCACGGGCACAACTGAAGCACAGAATCGCACTAGCAGTCGCAGGCTCAATTGTCCCGTCATCGAGACGCAGGAAAAGGATACACAAGGGGTCGTTAGTTTATTGAGGATAAGCAATGAGATTATGTAATATGTGTACAGAGCGTCATTGGTTAAGCGGGTGATTAACAACAGCCTGTTTGCAGTCTTGGCATCATACAGCTTCCGTTTGAACCGCACAGCTTCTGATTGTTTGATACTATTGGCCTGTGGCTTTTTGCCCAAATCTGTACCGCATCGCACCGTGGTTGACGTCATCTCGCAGGCTAGGGTCAAGACAGTACACTAGCATATGAAAAGCTTGCAATTTACCCGGAGCCTCACTTGTTGTCTCCATACTCCAAATCGGACGGCCTGTCACTTTGGAGCACATTAATACCGCTTTTCTCGCTTGAGGATAGAAGTTTTTCCAGAATCCGATTCAGTACATACTTAAATAGAAAAAGAAACCGAGGGCAATATTAGGGAACACCGCTTCTCACGATTAAGTCGATCGTGAAAAGCAGGAAGCCTAAACTAGGCTTCGTCTCTTGCTACAAGGACATCGTATTATCAAAGTATATTTCTCCGGTGAACCCTTTCAGGGTAAGTAGTGCCAAACCATAGAGCGATCAGCTAAGTCGATAGTTGCTTTCAAATAAATAAAGATATAAATATTTTTCTATAGAAGGAATGTCTGTGTTAAATCATGGTCGATACAAAGGCAAGCAGGTGGAAGACCAGCCTGACTCTTGTACGTGTGCCGCTCATCCGCAGTAGACAATCTGCTGTGTTTATACACAGCAGATTCCTGCAATAATCCTATATCTGATACCAATTAAAGTAACTCCTCTGTTTTGTCACACGAAGATCTCTAACGTTTGCTCAAAAAGGTGTTACTGAATGTCGATTAGTACAGCGCTGGACTACTTTATTACCTCACGCGATTCCAGTGGGCCCGAACTCCTGATGGCCGGAAGTGATTGTGACTGTTACTGATAACCGCAGTCTTCTAGATCTTTCCAAAGTTTGCTACTCACCATTTCTGGCGGCCATTTTTTAAGTAGTTTAGGAACAGGGGTTTAAGGGATTTGTGCGAAGAGTCACATCTTACATTTGGAGGACTTCCTTTGCGAATGTCTGGCAAAACAGCAGACATAGAGAATATGTGTGTTAGAACCGTCTACGAAATATCTGTATTGATCTTAGTAGTAGTAGTAGTAGTAGTAGTAGTAGTAGTAGTAGTAATATGCACGGAACTCGGAACACGAACCACGCAAAAGGAATCGCAGAACACGATTCAGGGATCGGCTATCACGGACTGGATCAAGGAAGCACTGGACCGCAATGGTACTAGCACGCAATATCTCACGTGACCGAGACGTGAGGAAAAAGCCACGAGAATGGTTGCTCGTAGTTTGTTTATTGGAAGAAATGAAAACGACGAAATAATGTGTACAAAAGAAGATTATTGGTTATCTAGGCTTCCACCAATCATATCGGAGTATTGCTTGCATAATTCTGCTTCTGTCTGCACTGTCTCGCATTGGCTGGCAAGATCCACCTATAGCCTATAGTCAGAAGCCGTACGCGTGTCATTGAAGTCACTTTTAAAAGTTGATTGATCGCAGGTGTCCAGAAACTGTAATGCGCCGCTTCATGGTAGGCGTAATCACATAGGCCTGGATCACCACAATTTCATTACTGTTTTCATCAACATTTGGATAGCTTTCTTGTTAGCTTCCTGAGTTAATTGAATAATGGGGCTTGCGGTTAAAAAGAAAAGCAATAAGGGAGCTCCTTTTAGAAGGCTAATATGCGGCTGTCGTTTGTATTATACTGAGGTCCGTTTTCCGTTGGGTTTGCTACGGTTGTTTATCAGTCAGGTCGTGACAGAGTGTGGTCCGTATGCAGGGTTATTGACCGGGGAAAGTGTCAGTCTTGAAAGGATCCTCTTCAGTAGTGGCTGGTCAGTCTTATGAACAAACAATTTTAAGTAGTCTAGTAAGGTTCTTGTATAATTCAGTTAGTTTAGCCGAACTACATTACATCGGTGTGCACGCGAACTCGAATAATCAGCACCAATACCTCGTTTTATTTACCGTTTATGCACCCTGAATCATTATATTGTACTGTGTGTAGTCAGCTACTGATTGAAGTTCACCCAAAAAGCGAGCACCCATATTTGACATTTAGTGCAATTCTAAAGTCAGAAAAACCGCTATTGTCGGACACCGAAACGCCTAACACTTAAATATGATGATCTTCAGTCTGAAGAACTTAATGACACAACTGAAGCTTAACATGGAGGCATAAAATACGTCAAAATTGAACGTTTAAAAGAGTTTATCTGAGGTAGAATCTGATACAATACGTAGGCGTTAAACACAGCTGAGTACAGAGGAGATTTAGGTATCCACAATCCATTAGATGATAATTCAACTAAAGTACCTGTTACATCCTAGGTGGTAGTCCGTAATTGGAAATACTGGGAGACTTATTTTTATGAATGTAGGGAAGAACTAGACATATGAGAAAGAGGGTTTTCCAGGTGAGTACCTAGGATTTCGGGGTAAGCATACTTCGTGTTTACCGATGCTGGCGAATGGTTTGTTTTATTCGGGAACCCTGATAGAAGTCTTCTAATTGAAATTCTGATCAAAAGTCAGCGTAGCCTACACATAACGAAAAGGCATGATCAAAGAATCTGAGTGGGATAACTTAGGGGCTGGCATGCAAGGCCTTCGGGTTATATTTCAGTGAGTTACTTGCCGATGGGTTAATTGCTGGTCCAATTTTTGAGCTAAGGCACTTATTCCTATGCAACAAATGTAACAGGCAGAATGTGAACAGAAACGCTCCTAATTGACTAGAGGCTGCTCAGATAGGGCAAACTAAGGTTAGCCAATTAGTTACACAAAACTGTCTCATCTTCAAGAGGAAACTCCAAGTAACGCACTCCTACATCCATATGGCAATTGCTTTCGGGCAACCGAACTGCCCTTCTTTGTCTTCGTCTGCTTAAATGACTTCTTGAGGTGGAATGGTGGATAGTCAACGAAGCAATTAGGTACCCAATTTGTTGATCTCATGAGTCTGGGTTTTGCCTGTCCTCTACCGATTTATCTTTAAGGAATTATTGGATCTGCAAACAAGAGAAGTTATTCTTTATAAGTCCCGCAGAATCAGAGAGGCAAATTACAGATTCATTGTTTTGGTAGTTTTTTCGATATTCTGTCGGAATGTCGTTTTGGAATCATGTTACTGACGGAAGTCTGATAGAAATGATTTTTTGAATGCAGGTCTTCAAGATATGTCGGGATTTTTCAAATGATGTTCAGTGTTATGAATTGCAAGACGAACGATCACCTGCAAATAGGCGGCGAGAAACAACCAAATATTTTTAGAAATGAAAACACCCAGGCCTGTAACTATCCCCACATTCATTGCTCTTTTAGGTGCTTCAGTAGTGGAACGAGACTACATATGTGAATAATAATGAAATTAAAGGTACATGGAACGGACTCAAAGAAACACTGGCCGATCGGTTGATGGATTCTGTTCCTTAGAAGTGTGATTCCGGTTGATAATGTGCGGTGGAGCTGAAAAGGATTGCTGCGACGGTTAACGGACCGCTTGAAGATAACTGTTGATGTAGGCGTAATGCTCCAGAAACACTCGAAGAACAGGTGCGTAGTCACAAACAAAGTTTTGTATTTTGTTGTTGGTTATTGTGAGTATTAAAACAAGCTGTAGGATAATGTCATTTAAGGAGATAGGAAAGTAAGACACCACAGTATTTCCCAACTATACAGTGAAAGTGCAAACTGATTACCCGATAAGGCAAGAGCAAAAGCGACTAATTAAATAAAAACACATAAACAGGATCGAAAATGTTTAACTGCGGATGGTGAACAAGCTATCTATTCATTATCGGAATATAATGTGACAATCCTCGGCTCATTTGAGAGACAATGCAGGGGTTCAAATCGCCGGCAACGATCATGATATTAGCCACCGGTAGCTAATCCATCACTTGTTGTAGATATTTACAGAATCGGGCTCCGCTGGAATGCGTAGACTGAAATGATGGAACTGTAGAAGAAATATTACTAAAAAAAGATCTATGCCCCACCCATGGTATATAGGATTCAAACTGTTCATGGCATTGTAGGCTTTGGAGTAGGTTGTCGCTGCCGTCATACTCTGGGGATCTGGACGCACCTCACACCGTTTCCGGATAGAATATCTTCATTCTGTGCATCACACATAATTCTATGTTGAATCCTGCTTACTTCCTCGATAAATGTTCAATATGCATTTATTCATTTTCACTTATACTTATTCTTTATAAATGCGCGTGCGTTGAAACGATTACCTTTCGACTACTGCCTTCATCGAAGCAAACTTTTGTCCAACTCGGAAAACGATTGATCCAAATTAGCGGTCATGCAGTAATAGCAGATGGATTTGGAAATTCTTCGAGAAAATGCATAATTTACTTGTACCAACGTCTGAAACCTGATTTCATTGAAATGTGACCATGATTATTACCCCTGTATTAAAATCCTATAGGAAATACGGTGGTTCAAATCTTATTTATTTCAATGTTCCGCCCAACGTGAATAATCGCCAAGGAGGTCACCAAATAGATGTAAGCTACTTATTTAAACTTCAACTTCAAGATAGTTAATTTGTGTTTAACTTTGATTTTGAGCAACTATTATTCATAAACGTTTGATCGGCAGTATTGGTTGCTGTCTTTCGGTGGCTCATTGATATGGAACAGCGGAGGGAAAATTGAAATCCTGAAACCAGTGTCAAAGTAAAAATAGAAAATTATAATACACTGAGGTTACAAAGAAATTGGAGGGTTGCATGAGCTCAGCTGTTTCTGGCATTCAGCCGAATAACCCGAGGTTTTTAACCACCGGCTACGCGTATTTTGTTTCAGTGACGCATTTCAGCTGCTAATATTATATAGGAGAAAGAAGTTGCATCGAAATGTCAACGTTATCCACCACTGGCATTCACTAAAACAAGGAAATACCTGTTTGGCACTTCCAAGTATTTTCATCGAGGTGTGCAGTGTTAAATTTAAATGAGGAACACATTGCTGTGGATACTCCAATATCTAATAAGAACAGTCGGTAGGGACTGGAAAGGACAAACTCTGATAGATTAGCGTTTTTCGGCGATCGGACACAATTTACATCCCGGTCTTTGTTCCAGTTATTTACCTAATCATCAGAATTTGGTATTTTGTCTCTTGTATTTACTTTGCTTTGAGCTATTATGATGATTTATCATGTACATAGCCTTCTGGTTTCCGATAACTAAGTTGCAAAGTTCAAACAATGTTACATGTGACTGGAGATGATATTTTCAAGCTGCCTATTTTACATACACTAGAATCTGTGTACTGCTTTTGTCTGACCTTTGTTGTGGGTTAACTTCACGGGACCTTTCTCACAACTGCAAATCATTTATAGCCTACAATATAGTTATTCCGAATCCAGATCCACAGCCAACAAAAAAGCCCACACAGAAACCAAGGAAAAACAATATTGCCGACATTGATGTCTATGATCAATTATGGGTTATTACGATTGCATAACGATCAGTTGACGTGACCGTGCATTGCAAGTGTTGATTGCGGACCATATAGGTTAGATATGATTGTGGGCTCTGATCCCGAAACGAACATAGAAGAGGTGTACTGTGATTAGATCACAAAAAGAAGTGAAACATGTTATTTTCCTCTTTCAGGCATTATGGATTTTCGTTTACTCATACGTGAGTAGACTAATGAGATAGAAGTATGGGAAGTAAACTATGTGATACTGATCAGTTGGAATAAGTCTGTTTCGCATTTGTATTAGTTCATATAACTTTAGTTTCACCCAGATCAAAGTCAATATACATATCGGAAAAGAGAATTGTAATTAGGTGTATCGTTTGCTCAAATAAAAGAATAAAGTAAATAAATTGACATATCAGTGAGAAATGTTGCAAACACAGAGCCAATGAAGCTTAACCTGCACAGCACTACACAGTTGTTTCGATCTTATGTGGTCTCATCAAAACTGTAATACCACTGACTCAACTGAGAATCAAACCGTAAACCTAACAGAGGAAATAGCAGCCGATCAGACAGTCAATCTTCTTCATGTGATTGAACAGAATTTATTTTACAAGCTTATTGCAGACCAACTAAAATTTTGGTGCTAACTTTAATGCTTACGATATTTTTATCCTTTTCGTCATACCTAATGCCAATGGAAATAGTGATTATAATTTTAATGAGAGATTAGAAGGTTATGGTGAAATTTTGTTTGTCCGTTGGTTTTATATTAAGGAAAACATTAGTCCTCAAGTCACAGCGGAAAAATGGCACATCCACTCATTCACTGTCACTGCACACAGTATATTTCCGCTAACACTTACCATTTTATACTCATCTAGGGTGGTGCTTCTATTGAAAGTTCTGAGGGCACGTGTTACCATTGCGATAGATAATCTTATCAAGATTGCCACAAATAACTCTGTTTGCCGGCCAAAACTAAATTACAGACAGTGTTAGATCATTCATAGAATTTGGAAATATTTTTCATCAGCAATGGACGATGCGACTTTCAATCACAAATAGTAAACGGGATCATTCCGATTTGAATTCATTCGCTACTATTTACGCATTGCGCAAATTATGCACATTTATGGGCAGAACAAATGGAACATTTTAAGTTGCAATTTTTTCAGCAGACTGTAATCACCAGTTCATCAGAAAATCATATTTTTGTAATTAGATTACAAGATATTGCTTTTGTTTGATGCGCAAACAAATTTAACGAAAGATTTATCTTCGTACGCTCGATGCATTCCCCTTCGACAGGTTGCGACACAATGTTATTGCTATGCTTTTATTGGAATAAAAATAAGATACCACATCTGTGAATGACACTGAATTTCCCAATTTAATCCACGAATTTAAAAGCACCTGCAACAAAAACCGAATAGATTTTAATTAGAATAATGTGGCATTTGAAATCTCGTGAACTGTGCTTACTTGTTTGTTTAGTTTTAAACCGTACAATTTGTAGAACGCAGGTCCAAACCAAAACCAAAGAGTACAGTACAGCTAATTCTCTTTATTTGAAAAATCAATTATTTTATTTCATTTTAAATATGACAGCCTAATGGTAGTTGCAAATAAGTACCAATAAACTGCAGTTCGAACAGTTGATTTTTGAATATTTATTGTATTGTATTCCATGAGGCCTCACTAATCCCATTATTCTGGATAATGCAATATATCATTACCTTCTCGTTGTCACATTATTGCTCTTTTATAATTGGTCTACTCACTTTTGAATTCCAGTACTGTGTGTCTTCCTAATGGTTGACAAACAGCTGAAGTCAACAATCGAGTTTCTTAGTACCCTTATCATTACCGAGCATTGATAGAAACAACTTCTCGTGTACATCCACTTATCTCTTCCCAAAACTGGCCAAGCTCTCCTCAAAGCCAACATTGTTTCACGTGAGAGTTTGACTGAGTGGAAGTAGTAACCAAATTAATTCAAGTTTATAGTTTCATGCATTTCTAAGAGAATGTTGTAATCCCGAATTTTCCCATCAGAGTGTACGATAGTGGTGATGCATTTGTAGAGTCAAATGAAATACTTAATTGGGATTATGCTCACATAGTGAGTTTGTTTCGGGACTAAGTGAAACACCACATACTAGCTTCAGTCTTTGGAAAATGTACCAATTTTGTTAATCCTACGCTGCTATACAACTCACAAAACACTTTGAAAATGAAGTTTCACAGAATCATTTTTAGACCATGAGCTAGCTTGGTTATTATCCATATAGTCCGTAGCGCTACAAGAAGATCGCCTTGAATTTGCATATTAAAAGGCTTCGAAAGGCAATTAGCTCCGTTAATCGTTGAATTTGCCAAACTGACACTCTTCTAAATGCATGAAGTCGAACTTCCTTCAGCAAAATCGGTAAATAACCATATGAAAATTTTACGAACACTGAGCCATAATTTGTCAGTCACAAACGCACAAAAGACCGCTGAGTCTCAAATGGACCTAGCTAGGTTTTAATGAACTCCCGATAATCTGTACTGGATATAATTCGACTGTTGTGCTCACACGTAGGAGACTAAAAAATACACTGCTACACAAGTATCATCCAATAATGCCAGTATTGTATAGCCCTTGTGTGAGTGCCCGCCTAAAAAGGTGCAATCTAGAGCAATCGTGAACTCCATGGTCAAGTTTATTTAAAAAAAGTAGGCAATATGCAAACGGAAGCACAGAGGACGTGAGTTAAGCGAACCGTGAAGTTTGTCGTTTACAAACCAAACAAATAGTAAACGGCAAAGCAAGGAAACAATGTACCGCATACACATGTTTAGGTATAATCGACGGTGCAAATACACCAACCCAATTGAATATGGAACCCGGGACGTAGGGATGCTGCCCACTTGACCACCGGGACCCTGATAAGACCACTTTTCATTTTGTCCATACGTAACGTAGTAGAATTATTGTGGCAATATCGTGGCGACCACCACATTATGGAGTAAAATCTTCTGCCAATCTCAATAGTTCCAGTCAAATCATAATCCTAAAACTAGCGCGGAGAGGCACTGGAGATGTTTTCCACAATCTTCAGAAGATGGGTTGTGCCAGCTCATGTATGAAGAAAGTGAAAGTGGAAGTCTGATCATTTGCCTGGTGGTCAAGAGGGAGGTATGGTCACACTATTTTTTTAAGTTCCAGGAACCGATTTCCAGTTGGGTCGATGAGTTCGCACTACCGATGAGACCCCCCCAAGTCGAAAAAACTGACCAGCGTTTTCTAGGTTTTCCGTTTATGCATCATTTGCTCTGTTGTTTCTATTTTCTTTTTTGAACTTTACTCTTTTTTTACTGAATAAATGATGATACAATTTTCAGGAAAGGGGAAGCAGCTAATCAAAGAGTTTCCGTGAGGGGAAGCCCCAAAGACATTTGACACATTATTTTGTATAGAAACATCTTTATGAGGTCATTCAGAATGGGTTTCAGTTGTGAATACCAAAAGCTCGAAGTTCTACGAACCTTTTCCTGAGATTCAAGTATGGTTCGTCTACAGACTAGAGACGATCAGTGAGACTTCCACTAAAGAGTAATTCAGCTATGTTTCTTCCCCTGTTGCAGCTGAACTTTAAGAAGTCATAGCGGATTACTGATTTACGGTTGTGTATTTCAGAACATGTTTTACGTTGAACTAATACTTTGATTCACCAGGGCTGCTGTGAGGCTGCAATGGAAAGCAGAATTCTTTTGCTATATGAAATCGTTCGTAGAGAAACTCCCGGCCAGTCTGCGTAATTATATTTATTTCCATACTTTGTGATTATCTGAGATGAGCAGCGGAACGGAATTCTTTCACTCTTGTAACGCTCATGCATGGCTGTTTTTTCCATAGAGATGCTGTAAAAGGAGTGCTATGGGTCAAGCTGCCGGAAATTGGTGAAATTATCAAATGATCTGTTAACCAGAGTTTGAAATCCTCACTGAAGGATGTTAAACCTATTTCAACAGCTGATTAAGACATGAGGCAAGACCGATGAAAGTAAGGATCTAATAATGTTCTTGTTTGCGCCAAATAGAGCGTCAGTTTCTCTTCGTTATTTAGTTGTTTTATCAAAGGGGACTGTTGCTTTATTTACCTCAGGCTGTTTCAACTCTTATAGAGTAAAAATAAGGGTCTCATGCTGTTCTGCGGCCGCGATGTTTTGACATCCCAAGGGTTAGTCGTGGACATTCCATGCCTACAGCGGCCTAAGCATTTACTTACAAAAGTTCTTGACTGTCTAATCAAACGTCGTACAGACTGGAAACGTTCTATCCGAAGGTGTTCCTTGAATCAACTGAGCTTTCCGTTAATAATTTTCAATAACGTTCACTCATCCTTGGGAAAGTTTGACGATGTCAGCAATCTCTTTTTTAATGTAGGTAGAAGAGTGTCGATATCAGGAACGTTGGAANCGGTGGTTCAATCCTGAACTTTAGAATGACGAAGTTAGATTCAATGGTCACAGTAGCGGTGGAGTAGTAACTTCCATACATCTTTACTATTGCAAACATTTTAATCCCTCGTTTCAATCTAAAACTAAAACGTTCAACGTTCACTTCTTGCAAGTCTCGTTTCGTCGTGTGATTCTGGTAAATATTCACATGGCACCTGCCAACTCCGCTTTTTATATTTTGGTACTTTCTAATTCGCTCTCGTCCCATCTGCAGCCCTTGGTCGGGAAAACTTACCATACGTTTTTATTGGGAAATTTAACCCTTTCAGTACATTTTTTCAATCACTTTGAGCTTGACATAAGTTGTACACTTCTAAATCCGAATTAATACTGTTGTTTTGATCACCTTTTGATCATAGCTCCTAGACCCCTGCACAATCACTATTTAGCAAACCACTCCATCTCAACTCATTTGATGCACTTAAGTGGACCCGTTGATATCCGTTCATCCACAGCTGTGAGCACTGGTAACTTTATTCATGTATGAAGCATGACATGATATGCCCCACAACTGACAGTATTCGAACAATACTGCTGTCCTACTCCCTCCCCCCCCTACTTACTTGAGTGAAAGTTTGATCCATGGATAGCATGCCATGTTTAGGTTGCACGTTGGTACCAGCAAATCTATCTCTAGTTTGGAATTGTGACCTGTGCCTTCCAACCGATTTAATTGATTATTATTCATTCCGCATCGATCCCTGTGTCAAGTTGGTTATAGCGACTAGTCCGCTTATCCTGGAGCTCTCCATGTTTGAGCCGTTTCATTTTACTCTTTTGCATATCGTGTATTGCTTTCCCCACTATGACGCATCAGCACACTCACATAGATGGATTGAGAGCGATTGGTCGGTTTAACCATTTATAGTCAAAGTCAAAGTTTTATCATGAGAAATACTTACAAGCGGTTGCTTTTCTAGTCCCATAGAGTTTAGTAAAGATGAATCGATTCACAGTTCATACAAAGTAGACGAATATCACAATTTTTCCTTATTTCGTGCACTTAAACGGATGTTGAAATTTAGGACTTTTCAGAGCTTCATTCAGTTTGTGCATAAATGAATCAATTGTGGGGGCAAAAGCAACTTGTGGTGGTAGAGAATTCCAAGTAATGCACACTCTGAGGGCGAATAAATGTCGTCGAAATTCTAATCGGCAATTTTGGAGTACTCATTTGCGTGAGTGCCCCCTCAGGTGAGTGTTGGGCGACAAAGCAAAAAATGAACGACATGGGTGACCTGGATCCTGCAATATTTGATACACCAAGATCAAGTCCCCTCGAATGCGGCGATACTGTGTGGAGTACGGTTGCAGTGATTCCAGTCTTTCCGCACAACGTTTGGAATGCAGTCCCTTGACCATTTTGGTGGCCATTCTTTCTGGACGTTCCAGAACATTCCATGCTTGAATGGCGTACTCCATTTGGGGTCGAATGTAGGCTGATGACAATCGTGGGAACAGCGTAGGTTAAAATTTGCCAAATGCTCGTTTTAGCAAACCAAGGAGATTGTTTATAAGCTCTCCATCAGATATTCCTCTGTGAACCCCACTTCTCTGTCCGATTTGGAATCGCTGATCTTTGACCAGTTGAGTAGGTGATGCGTTCGGTCTTCGTCGCGCCTTTTACCATTTCCGTCAAGTGGTTTGTAAGTTCTTCCCAAGATACTAGGGGATCACACTGTTCGTTGAGAAATTTCCATTGGAAAT